>JACEIK010001761.1:171115-191593 GCA_018107945.1 Datura stramonium | reverse complement strand
TATGTTGGGTGAGATGAGTTGGTCGTGTTCTATGTAATATGCTAAAAGACCGACGGATTTTTGGGGAGTGAAATTGTAGCATACAAGAAATGGGTGGATGTCATAGGTTTGTATAGGTAAAGAGTTTTTCATTTTTTTTTTGTTCTTTTTCATTGCTAAGTGCGGTGTATAGAATTGTGATCGACGGTAATATTGTGTTAGTTGTATGAAGTCTGAGTGGTACAAATGAATTTACACCGCCGAATTCTTTGAATGCACAAGGCATGTTGTTTGTGTTTTCGTTTGTTTTCTTTTTCTGATTTTTGGTAAATTAGAAATAAATTTGTTCTTGCTGTGATGCTGAAATTGTGGCTGAAGACTAAGTGTGGGGTGGCATAGCTTAACCCAACCTTAGTCGAAGCTAATGTTTAATTTGACTGACATTGGGACTGTCTGCTTTATTTGACAGGAACAATAAGTGTGGGGTGGCATAGCTTAACCCAACCTTAGTCGAAGCTAATGTTTAATTTGACTGACATTGGACCACCGCTTTATTTGACAGGAACAATAAGCGTGAAGGACAAAGGAAAGGGCTGATCTGCTGCCTGGCGCCGGAAGAAATAGGTTAAGACTGGGAACATCAGTCCCAGCAGCACCAGTGGCTCCACGCGGCCAACACTGCCAATACGGAAACCCGATGGGTGACATAGAAGGAAGAAATGGTACACAAAGCACAAGGAGAACAAGTACTTCCCCGAGGAGCATATTGCAAGGGAGCCATTGGCACAGGAGTTCCCCCGCATTGTACACCGGATTGACACTGCCGGGCTGCGCTTCATCTTTGAAGAGCCTAAGGAGTGCAATCTGCACTTGATTCGGGAGTTCTATGCAAATTGGAACCCGACGCTCCGCAGTCACACTATCAAAATAAGGGGCCAGATTGTCACCCTTGAGCCTCATCACCCGAATGCCATACGGGGGCGCAGAACACTGACGCCCATGTACTCCGGCAGCTGAATATCACCCACCATATGCGGATATCAGACGCACATTGTGTGGAGCCTGGGTTCGACAGCATCAGCGCTGGAGCAGTGGTGACAAGGAGAGGGGCTACCATCAGACATTGCCCTACTCACATATGAACAGGGAAGCCAGGATATGGCTGAAGATAGTGTGTTCCTCGTTGATTCCGGGGGTGCACATGACAGATGTCACCTGAGATCAGTATGCGCCTAGTGTATGCCCTGATGAAAGGGCTGAGATAAATGCTGGGGCGGTGATCATATCCGCCATGAACAGAGCCCGCTTGCATCAAGGGCATAGGTACGGGTTTGGCGGTTCGTTGACCAATGCCTCGAAGGGCCTGGATGTGGAAGAAGAGGCCTCGGACTATATACCGCAGATGGAAAGGCGTGCCGTGGACGTCACAAAACCAAGGCACCCGACACCACCACGGGCCAGTTCTTACACTAGCCGAGCGACATGCTCGATGATCAGTACATGGCCCGCATGTTTGGGATGCAGATGCTCCAGCTGGGCATAGGCGGGAGGCCAGCAACAGAGGATGAGCTAGGCAGCCGCACCTAGATTACCCTTTTGACGAAAACGCCAGGGCACTATATCGGGTGGGCCCAGCTTTTGTGGAGCCTGTGGATGATGATGTCCCCACTGATGAGGAGACACGTTGTGAGGATTCCGACGTTGAGTCGGAGGAGGACGACGGGGGAGACTCAGACATGGGAGACGAGGCAGCTGCACCTGATGAAGAAGTGGAATACTTTGATTGGATCAGGTGGAGTTTCACCACCCACTTTTGTGTTTTTGTTGACTGTATGAACACTGGGGACAGTATTCGGTTTTAAGTGGGGTGGGGAAGAAGTTAGGTGGTGTTTTTTTTTGTCTTGATTTGTGTGTATATTCATGTCTGTTGTTGTGCTGAAACGAAATTTTGTGACCCTGTGATTTTTGTGTGTATGTTGCGTATTGTAAATATCTTTTTGAAGCTGTTGTGTGCTGTTGAATATTGTTAGCCAGTGTTTAAATAGTTTGTCGAAACTATCGATGACTTTTAAAATTTTTCAATTATTTTATCATTGGGTTTCGGAGTTTATTTCGGTTCTTTACTGAGAAGAGTCCTGGAACTGAAGTCGTAAATAGTGACCGCTTCCCTATGATGGATGGATGACGACTGTCTTAAGGGAATGAAGTCGATAGGAGTAGCTTTTTATTTTTCAATTTGGTTTGTTGGTTGTATCCCATGCATGTTGCTACCTATGGCTACGAAATTCTTGTTGCGTGTTGTACATGATGTTTAGAATGCAAGGCATTCGTATGAAAGCATGCAACTGTTGCACATAAGGATAATTAGGCCACAGAATTCGATTCGGTTTGATTGAGGCTGAATTTTGAATTCTTGTAATTAGCTGATTAAAGAGTCTGTGAATATGTCTTGAGTTAAGCATGTGCAATGAGTGTCTAGCGAGGTTTCGTTTGTTCCATGCTATTGTGAAGTGTCTAGAACTTGCCTGGTGCGTATACGAAACGAAATGAAGGAAGTGTAGTGTAGGAAAGGATGTAGGAGTTTCTTTGTTTAGCCTTACGTTTTTCTTTTTTTATACCCACCTTGAATGTCAAATCCTAGTTAGCCCATTGAGCCTTTAGCCTATTTTTCTTTTGTCAAAAAGGTGTAAACCAAGCTTAACCTTTCTTTCTTTGTCCGTAAATCTAATCCAAGCTCTTAAGCGCTCAAGAAAAAATAATTTTCCCACAGTGTAAAGGAGTGAAATGGTGCAAAGAAAATAAAGAGAGGAAAAAGCAAAGTGATGAAAAGAAAGAAAAAAGAGTCGTGCTGAAATTTGCCAGATGTAAAGAAAATAAAGTGCATAACTAATCTTTGATGTTAAGTCTGGCGTGTGGTGTATGAAGAAGGGGGACAAAAATTAAGAAATACTTCAAGATATGGAGGAGGAAGGAAGAAATTATGCTTAAATTGTGATGGGATGTGTTGAAAAAGCGCTTAAGGATGCTAGTTGCTATTATTGGTTAGCCCAAGATATACCAGTTCTGCAGCTTACATAACTCCGTTAAGTCCTACGTGATCTTACATCACGCGTCCTTATATTAGTGGAGTAATACACTAGAGGCAAGCTTTTATGGTTCATGACACAATGCATGCGGAATTTTGTGAGAGAGAGGAAATTGTGTGTATATACCCCGACATGAAATGTTTTAGAGTTCATGTGATTAAAAAGGGGAAACTCTCTTGTGTTGTGAGGGCAATATGTTTGACGAAAGAATGAATGCGGTCGGTATCTTATTATTAATTGCCGAGTTTGCCGAATTTGAGAGTCGATTCTTGATGTCTAAGAGGTCTTGATATGTTTAATGTCATTGTAATGATGATACCATGCATGTTTTCTTGATGATTTGTTGTGTAAATAATCGGTATAACCGTAGCTAGGATTTTCGAGCCAGCAGCTTATGATGGGGTGTCAACTTGCATGAGGTGTAAGAGTATTTTTCGAGGACGAACAAGATTTAAGTGTGGGGTAGTGATCTGGGGCATATTTATATGCCCAAGTGATACTCAAATGCATCGTTTTTGCCTTTGTTTATCCTATAATGTTTGTACATTCTCATGTAAATTGTAGGAAAGTGTGAATTTATACTAACCAACATGATTAGCGTTGTTTTGCAGAAAAACATACTTTTTATGGAGCTAAGATGCATGTTGGGAGGAATCGGAGATGGACTCGAGCGAGCAAGGAATTGGCCAAGAGAAGAAAGAAATAAAGAGCCCAGTGATGGAGCCGACACGCTGCCATCGCGATGCATTCGTCCGAGATTTAATTTCAAGGATTCCAGAGAGGGTCCGCGATCGTGCCGTGGCACGTTGGACTTAATTACATGGATCTTGACATTCCAGTGAAGGTGCGTTTGCACCGTAGCACGCTGGGCATGCTCCGCGTTGCATGATGTGCCACGTTAGGGATAATTACCTGGACGGCCAAATTCCGTAGAGCCTCCGTGCTTGCACCGTGTCACAGCGGCAGTGCTCCGCGATGCACTCCGTGACACGTTGCTTGTTATTCCGGAAAAAATTCTCACCAGTATAAATAGAACACTTAGGTTCATTTTTAATTATTCTGACTTGGTGGAGCAAGAACGTGCGGGTTACAGGTGCTGAGGGACGAAATCTTAGGGTTTTTCTCCATCTCTTTCTCCTTTCTTTCAATTGTTTGTATGATTTACACTCATTGGATGATGTTTAATCCACAAATGAGTGGCTAATTTTACTTCTTTTGCTGAGGTTAGGAACAATTAAAATGAAATGTAATTGTTGATCATCTGGTTTTTTTTCATCTTTTCTTTCATGGTTGTTCTATTAATTCTTGCTCTGCTGCATTAATATCTGGGCCAATGTTAATGTATATCTAAAAGTCCGGTTTCACTCGAGAGAGCACAAACTCGGAAAGTTATGAATTAATAGGATATGATCTCTCCTTAGTTTGGAAAAATTGAGAATTGATTTACTCAGGATAGAAATATACCTGACAGTCGTATTAGTCATGTGGAATCGGTTTTATGGCTAGAACATGAATTTCTTCTTATCACAGAAATGTAGGTGGAAGGTTCATGATTCTTAAGTTGGGTTAAATACTTAATCCATAGGCATAAGTTCCGACTAGCAACCGGAGAAAAGATAAACCAATTTGTATCGATAAATAATTTCTTTACATGTTTGTTTTAGCCTCAGCATGCTCACATTCATAGTTCAGATTCACTTGTATATTTATTTTAGCTTAGTATAAAATTAGATCACAAAATATAAAAACTTTTCTTTACTTTGTTGTCTGCATTTTTAGAGTTACAGTAAATTGACACTTGAGGTGATTTTGCCCTGTAGTCCAGTCCCTGTGGGATCGATATTTGGCTCACTTGAGCCACTTACTACTTGTTCGACCACGTGCACTTGCGTGTAGTCATCGAGACAGCCGAACACCGCCACCTGTCTGTTTGAGAATGAAATGTCATGCTCAAATTCACTTGTGTTCCCAAACCTTTCTGAAATGACTCCCAGAATCTAGCTGTAAATTGTGCTCCTCTATTAGAAATAATAGACACCGGGATACCATACCCGACTACCTCTCTAATGTATAACTCGACGTGTCCTCGATTGAAAAGGGATCCTGACTGGATAGAAAATGAGATGATTTTGTTAATTTGTCAACAATCACCAAGATGGAATCAAATATGCACCTAGTATGGGGTAGTCCTTGTCACGACTCCCATATTAACCGACTCCCACTTCCACATGGGTATAGCTATCTCCTGAGTTAAGCCGTCGGGTTTCTGATGTTCCGCTTTTACTTGTTGACAATTAGACACGCCATAAATTCAACGACACTCTTCTTCATTATAGGCCACCTGCTATCTCTTTTCTGTCATGGTACATCTTCATTGAACCTGGGTGAAGGGAATAGCTATAAATTATGTACTCGCCATAATCTGCTCACAGAGCTCTGCTACATCTGGAACATAGAGGCGACCTCTGTACCTCAAAACTCCATCTCCGGCCACCTCAAAAACAGATACCTCACCTTGCTAAACTCTATCTCTGAGCTATGCTAAATAAGAACTTTCATATTTCCGCTCTTTACCTCTACTACCAGGGACGACACTGTTATATTCTAAATTATGGCTCCATTATCCCCTGTATCAACCACTCGAACTGCTAAACTGGCTAGCCGATGCAATTATCGAGCATTTCCAGCTGTTCTGGCCTCATGTATGCCAAACTGCCCATAGATCGGTGGCTAAAAGCATCCGCCACAATATTAGCTTTCCCTGGGTGATATAAGATGTTCAATCTTTACAATCTTTCAATAATTCTAACCAAGGAAATTGTCGCAAATTTAGCTCTTTCTGTGTGAAAAAGTACTGAAGACTTTTATGGTCCGTAAAAATACCCACATGTACCCCATATAAGTAATGTCTCCATTTCTTTAAGGCCTGAACCATTGCAAACTCTAACTCCTGCATCGTGGGTGCGATAGTTCTTTTCTATGTTTTCAACTGCCTCGAAGCATAAGCAATTACCTTATCATGTTGCATCAAAACACATCCTAACCCCACACCTGACGCATTAAAATACACTGCATAACCTTCTGAACCTTCCGGCAAAGCTAACACTGGCGCTGAGATCAATCTGTTTTTCAATTCCTGTTCCTCGCCGCAGGCTTCGCATTGAAATTCTAGCTGTTTTTTGATTCAATTTAGTCAACGGTGCTGACAGAGTAGAAAACCCTTCCACGAACCTTCTAAAATATCCGGCTAACTCCCAAGAAACCTGAACCTCTCGTTGGAGTCGTAGGTCTAGGCCAGTTTTCACCGACTCAATTTTCTGCCAAATGACCTAAATATCGGTTTCGATACAATATGGCTCAAGAGCTATAGAATTTTAACCAGACCTCACATTTAGAAAACTTTGGATACAACTGGCGGTCTCTGAGGATCTGGAGTACTGTTCGCGAATGACCTTCATGTTCTGTTTCTGAGCAGGAGTAGACCAAAATATCATCAATGAATACTATTATGAATAGATCCAAATACGGCCTGAAGATACTATTCATGAGGTCCATGAACACTTCTGGCGCGTTAGTCAACCCGAAGGACATAACGAGAAACTCAAAGTGGTCATACCTGGTTCTGAAAGCTGTCTTCAGGATATCTTTCTCCCGAACTCGAACCTGGTGGTACCCAGATCTCAAATCAATTTTAGAAAAGTATTTCTCCCCTTGCAACTGGTAAAACAAATCATCTATTTTTGGAAGAGGATAATTATTCTTAACAATAACTTTATTCAATTGCCGCAATCTATGCATACCATAGGGAACCATCTTTCTTTCTTACAAACAAAACTGGCGCAACCCACGATGACGTAATGGGTCTGATGAAACCTTTGTCTAACAGATATTTTAGTTGCTCTTTCAATTCTCTAAGCTCTACAGGTGCCATTATATACTGGGGTGGGGGTAGATATCGATGATTATCTGGTAGAAAATCTATAGAGAAGTCTATCTCCCACTCTGGGGGAATACTGGAAGTTCATCCGAAAACACATTTGGGAACTCATTAACAACTGGGATAGACTGAGAGTCAGATTCTTCTGCACATCCGTAACCCCGATAATATGGTAAATAAAACCCTTTGCTATTAACTTTTTCACCGGAAGATAGGATATAAACTTACCTGTCAGCGTAGCTATATTACCTCTCCATTCTCACAGCGATGACTTTAGAAATAAAATCGGACAATTCTGGTCCAACACTGTACAGTAGCATAACATGGTGCCAACCAGTCCATACCCATAATCATATAAAAATCAATCATTTCTAATTCTACCAGATCTGCTGAAGTCTGACGACCAACAAACTCTACTATACAGCCCCGGTAAATTCTTCTAGCAATGATAGAGTCACCAATAGGGTAGATACTCAAAGTGGTCGCTAAAGCAATTTCCGGGTGCTTATATCAAAATTTCGGGCTACTAATAGAGTAACATACGACAAAGTAGAGCCCGGATCTATCAAAGCATAAACTGAGTGAGAACAGACATTTAATATACCTGTCACAACATTTAGCGGCGACTCTGACTCTTGTCTCCTTGGCAATGAATAGTAATGATCCTCGGCCGCTTCCTAAACCAGATGCCCTTGATCTACCTCGGCCTTTGCTGACTAGAGCTGAGGGCCTACGCCCTTCAGAAGGTGCGGGGGCAGGCTAACTCGTCAAGATCTACTCTGGGCTAATCCTGACCGCCCTGGTGTCTAGTCGGGCAGTCTCTCATCATGTGTCCCTCCTGCCCGCAGGTATAACAGGCATTGGAACCATATTTGCACCTCCCCAGATGTCGGCTATGATGAATACTGCACCGGGTATTGCTAACTTGCCTGATCCGGCCCTCTGTTGCTGCAAGCCTGGCGCTCGTGAACTTTCTCGCCGGTCCGACTGCCTCCAACGCTGCTCCCGACCTGACCTTTCCATAGCATACTAACGTTGTCTAAGCTCCTATATTATGAGCAAAGGCCTGGATCCGGAAAATGTCCATATCCTCTCCCGCAAAGGTGGATGTAATGCAAGATTCTATATATTCTGGTGCGAGTCCCATAATAAATCAGTGCACCTTGGCTAGCATGGTGTCAATGAACGAGGGTGCATACCTGGATAAGGAGTCAAATCTCAATGGTATACTCCCTGACACTCATTTTTCCCTACTGAAGATGCAAAAATCGCTCCCACCCTGGCCTGTCGAACCTCTCAGAGCAAATAATGATCTGAAAGCTCAGAAAAGACGGGCCATGTAGGTGGAGGTGCATCGTTGCCTCGGGATCTTTCCAACTCTCGTACCACAAAACCGCTACATCTCACAATCTAATACCGTTAGCTCAATCCCATTCTCCTGTGGACGAGGCATGCATGACCCGGAATATTCTCTGCAACTGGTTTATAAAGTTCTGAGGGTCCTCTCTGCAATCTGTCCCTATAAACTGCGGGGGACTCAAGGCCAGGAACTCACGAACTCTCAAACTACCGGGCCCCCTCGGGCTGGGCTCTGACGACAGTTTGGTACCGGCTGAGGCTGACATTGAGTAGCCATCATCTATACCAACATATAAAATGCACCCCTGAGCTCCTGATCTGATGGCATAGGAATAGCTTGGGGTGATACTCGGTATCTCTCGCGAGCTCTAGTGGGCTCGAATGTGGTGGTGAATGCTGGAGGGATCGAGGTGGTGTCCCCTTGTTGCCCTCAAATTGGGCCGATTTTCAACCTGGGGCCCTACTGGTGCCCTCTCCTCATGCTCACATCTAGTTTCGACCAGTCGCGGTCTGCTATGTCTGACATTTCTCTGTAAACAAACAGATAACTTAAGCTTCAGTAAGTCACCCTATACAGTGCCTTATAGCATGACTAGAGGAGAAAAGAGTAATCATACTATTATACCTTTTTGCAGCCTCCCGCCTATAGGATATATTGCACAACACACCCGTAGACAAGACTCTTCTTGGAATGGCTTGCAGACTCCCTAGGATACAACCTGCTCTGATACCAAGTTTGTTACGCCCCACCTTGGGAGTAATGACTGGCACCTGGTGCCACACTGGATCTGGAATTAGTCTAACCGACTCGGTGCACTACTGGTGCACATTGACACTAATTAAGAAACCAATGAGCTATATCTCTATTGTAAATATATTCCTGGCCGACAAGGCCACCGTAAAAAGACAGCTAACCAGAACAACATAATGACAGGATCCTATGCGGGCCGACAAGACCACCATGCTGTCTAGTTATAACCAAAACATAAATCAGGTGCTAAACTACACTATGGACGACACAGCCGCTATCTAACAGTTAAACAAGGTTGTAAATCAAAAGTAAACCTCGTCTAACTTTCAACTCCGGAGGGAAGGCCTGAATAAACTGCTGACCTCAACTGAAGGCTAGGAACGTTCCAAACCGCGTCTATCTACACCTGCACGCAAGTAATGCAGCGCTTGGGGGGAGTCAGTATAATATATACCGAATATGTAAGGCAGAAAGATAATAACTGACTGAAAGCTGGTAAATCTATAACAATTTAAAAGACAGTGTACAATTTAACCTACAATAATTTCGTAACATGAATTACCTAAACAACAAGTCTATATATGCAAACAAGAATCAAACCGAGCCCCCATAATCTTGGAAGGTACAAACAACACAGAAAAACCTACTTGGGCCCCCATAAGCCTCGACAAGTACAAACAAGATCCCTTCCACTTACCTGACCACTAATGACTTTTGCATAAACTGTAACTTGGGGTCTCCCTTGTGGCTTCAATCTGATGGAACTCATTATGTCCCTCATGACCTCAGTAAATGAAACTCCATACGAATCTCATAAATGCCTTCAGTAAATGGAACTCACAATACGGCCCTTACAACCTCAGTATATGGAACTCAATACGGCCCTTACAGCCTCAGTAAATGGAATTCAATACGGCCCTTACAGCCTCAGTAAATGGAACTCAATACGGCCCTTACAGCCTCAGTAAATGGAATTCAATATAGCCCTTACAGTCTCAAGAAATGGAATTCAATACGGCCCTTACAACCTCAGTAAATGGAATTCAATACGACCCTTACAACCTTAATAAATGGAATAATTGCTAATTACTCAACTTTGGGGGACGATCATTCTAGCTAGGCTAACTCGGACAAGAATTATTTTCTCATCAGTATAGGCTCAATTCAAGCACAACAAAATTCTGACCCAATAGGTTTACTCGTATACTATATACATATGAGTCGTATTAACTTTATGACGAACATAACCCGAAAGGATAGACTTACATACCTTAAGTGCCGACTTTCTATTTGACCGATGAGTTTCAACTTGAATTCAACAGCCCTTCGCAATTGTAATCGTATTACTCGAGAACGATACTAGTTTTAGTACTCAATTCGAAGAAAATGATAACTTTTCATAATAATATCAACTACACCATAACTTGATGAAATACGGCCGAAAACATATAATTTTCTAAGAGTTCAGAAGGGAGAAATGCTTATTTAAAGCCTGTGACCGTATAGAAGTTAGTTTGGAGCAATTCCAACCACTTTGACTCGCGGGATATTCTGGATCCTCAGAGTGATTTTGTGAAAATAACTCATAGTAATGCTCCCTATGACCTTAAACTGATACCTCGAAGTTAATTTAAATTCGGGCAGCATTTCATAGCGTAAACAGATGATATTTGGTTGAATTTCTCATTTCTCCTCTTTATTGGCCGTGTTAACTTATGGAAAATGAAACAAAATAACACTAGGGGCCTATATATACTTATTTGGGTGGTGGCAGGGGGGGCGCCCCGCACCACCCATCTTGCCAACTTTGTCCCGTGTCACGCCTCTCAACGCGCCAAGGGGGCTGGCGCACCGCGGCCTAAGGCGCCAGTGTGCCGGCACGTCGCGCTGGCCCTTGGTGGCCTGGCCTCGCCTGACCTGGCTTCCGAGGATTCCCTACATGCATCTTAATCTATTTATTTACCTCAAATCCAGGTGTATGCTTACTAATCGTTAACTTTTACGGGGTGTAACATTCTTACTATTATTGATAATTATAGAGAGAACTTTGATTTATTTATTTAAGCTATGGCTAATACTTTCCTGATCTAAACAATTTCTTGTAAATGGAGAAAAGGCAATTCAATTTAAAGGTCAGGAGTAATAAGATTCGACAATGCTCTTGATTGAAAAAAATATTGAGACTTTAGTTTTTATATCTTATGTCTTCTCGATATATTCCCTGTTCTCTGACAGCTATAATAGGATTTTGCAAACACATATGCATCCTTGAACAGGGTGGGTCAATAGAATCCAGATTGAAGGACCTTTGTAGCAGTCCTATCTCCACTATGATATCCTCCATAAGGTGAGTGAAATGACAAACTTTTCCAAAATTTGCTGCACTTCACCTTCGGAAACACATCTTTTGACTAGCTGATCTGGCCCTACTTTGTACAAATATGGCTCATCCTATATGTAGAACCTGCTACCATGAAGGAGTCTCCTTTTCTTGTACGGAGTTATATTCGTGGTAGCAACACTCACCAAAGAAATTCACTATGTCACATACCAGGATTACTTAGGAATGTCGACAGTGAACATCTATTCATCAGGGAATGTCTCAGCAATTTCTACTTTGCAATCAATATGCCTTCTATCCTCCAACTGAGAGAGATGATCTGCTACCTAATTCTTTGTGTCTTTTCAGTCTTTGATCTCAATATCAAATTCCTAAAGTAACAATATTTCTTTTTTTTTTGAGTTGCATCTAGTGATTTACTTGCATAGTAAATGGATTGAAATCTCTTCCCTCTGTTTTGCCCTAAAAAAACTTATAGAAAATCACTGGCATCATGTTTGCGCCAGTGCACTCTGCAAGCATACACGATCGTAACAGTAATACAGTGGCCCTTTTTAAGAGCCGATGTCAAACCAACAGACTGGACCAATTCAGCGAATTATCAAGTTCAAGTGTTAAAATTAACCTCCACAAGTGTTGATTATAGAAATTTTTGGAAAATTATAATTAAGTCTAGGGGTGATCACAAAATACTTGAGAAACAATATAAGGAGCAACTAGAGTTAACGCCTAATACTCATGCAATGCTACAATTCTCAATGGTTCGAGTATGAAAACTTTAGTTGTTGTCTCACATAATTAAAATGCTATGTTCATGGTGTTTCGAGCCTCTAAACATGACAAACTAGTCTCACACCTACATCGTTGAGCAGGGATGTGACGTCCTAATTCGTGAGCAATTTAACTACATGGATGTGGTTTACGGAGTTTGTGCTCTTGATTATGAAGTTTCGTACTTCTAATCATTTAATCGGAACTTAGCTTCACAACTACTTTATGAGCGGTGATGTGATAATTCTAAGTTGGTGTCTAGATCATCCTATTTTAGTAACCAAGGAAAATTAGATATAATTTCTATCCTAATTGTGAATCCTATCATAAAAGTAAGAACTTGCTCCCTACATTCTCTTGTTCTAGCCTAGGGTTACTCTATCAAACTTTTACCTAAGCTTAACGCATTTGTTTTCATGGTGATCAAGCATAAAAACAAAAATAATGAAGAATGTAAGATAAAAACAACAACTAAAAACTCAAACCAAGAAGAATTCATGCAATTACAATCATCTTACATAGCCTCAACCTTAGAGGAAGGGTTTTAGCTACTCATGTTCGTACAAATACTCAAAAACATATTTAAAGTAGTGTACTTACAAGAATAATTAAAGTAGAATGAAATATAATCAACCCTAGATAGAGTTCTTCATTTCTCCCCTTCGTTCCTTTACGGTTTCCCAAGTTATTTCGTGATAAATGATTTTAGTAGCTAAAGGTTCAATTTATACTAAGCTGGAAAAAATGCAAAATTTGGCCTGTGGTGGAACAGCTCCGTGGCACAGAGACTATCACGGAGATTTCCCTCCGTGCCACGGAGCAACGCGTAGGTTCACCGTTTGGTAGCCCCTGCTTATATAAATTTACTCCTTGCTCTGTGACACGTTGTTGAACACCCCAATGCTTCTCCGTGGCACGGAGTTGACTCCAAATGTCCCTTTTAGCTTGTCTCATCATCCATAATCCATCCCTTAATATTTATCTTCAATATTAGGACCATTATATTCACATTGAGCTCTATACATTGGAAATTTCAACCTATAAAGAGAGCTAATCATATTTGTTAGTCCATGGCCACAAATTACACAAAATACATGAGATTATTCTTAAATTAAGATACAACATGGGTAAAACGTGGGTATAAAATAGTATTTGGGCATGTAAATATGCCCAAGATCACATCACACATTACAGTGAATGGTAATGACCAGTTTGGAGCAATGATAATTGGAGCTGCTATCAACTTTTTCTTCAAAACCTTAAAGGCTTATACACACTTTTCATTGAAAGCAAACTTCACATTTTTTTCAAAAAGCTTGCACATTGGGCTGGCTATCTTGGAGAAGTCCTGAATGAACCTCCTATAGAAGCCAACGTGTCTCAAAAAACTACGCACCCCTTTTATAGACACAAGAAGTGGAAGCTTTCTCAATGGCTTCAATCTTAGTCGGTCAACCTTAATACCAGCTTTTGAGATCTTGTGGCCTAGAACTATCTCTTTATGTACCATGAAATGACACTTCTCCCAATTTAGCACAAGATTGGTATCCTCACACCGTGCTATCACAACATTCAAATGGTTCAAGCAATCATCAAAATCACTTTCATAGACTAAAAAAATATCCATGAATACTTCAAGAAACTTTTCCACCATGTCGGTAAAAACAACCATCATACACCTCTGGAATGTTCCTGGAGCATTACACCGTGAAAATGGCATCCTTCAAAATGCAAATGTACCGAAAGAGAAGGTGAAAATAGTCTTCTCCTGATCCTCCCAGACGATCATGGTTTGATTGTACCTATAGTACCCATCCAGAAAATAATAGTATTCATGCCCAGCTAACCTGTCCAACATCTGATCCAGAAAATGTAATGGGAAATGATCCTTCCTGGTAGTTGTATTAAGCTTAAATGATGGCCTTTTTTATCTCATTCGTATTCCAAGTATGTTAGTAATTGTTTATGGTGGGTGGATAAGCAGGAGAGGATGCTAATCAATGCAAATCCTCCACCTTATGACTATTCTCTGATGTATTAATTCATCTTTCTCATTTCGTACAACTGCCATTTCACCCTTTTTTGGGACACACTGAATCAAGCTCACCTAGTGACTTTCTGAAATTGGATAGATGACTCTTACATCCAGTCACTTTATCACTTCCTTCTTTACCACTTCCTTCATGATCTGATTCAATCTCTTATGGTGTTCTACACTAGTTCTGGCACCCTCTTTTAACAATATTTTATACATACAAAAGGGACTGCTTATCCCTTTTATGTCGGTTATGGTTCAGCCGATCGCTGCCACATGATCCTGTAGAGTCCTCAACAACCTATCAACCTATTCATCAGACAGTAGAGCAGATATTATCACATGCAGTATGTTATCACTGCCTAAATAAGAAAATTTCAAATGAGCTAGTAAAGGTTTTAATTCAAGAACTGGTGCCTTCTCAGTAGAAGGTTTCAGCTTCTCCCTAGCCAAGGGCCTACCAAGTGTCTCTAAAGGAGCCTCTCTCCTAATATAAGATCTAGTAGCATCCAAAACTTCCAAACATTCAGTCATTTTTGAACTAGTTACTTATTCCTTCTTATATACCAAAGCTCTCCCCATTGGGTCCTTATGTAATAAATACTGCTCTAGTGCTTCCTTGGATATTTCAAGTTCTACCACCATGATGGTCTTTAACTCCTCATAGTGGGGTGGAAATTGTGCCACACTGAATACATCAGAAACTACTTCCTGACCATCCACTGTCATTGACATCTTTTATGACTTCACCCTTATAACTGCATCTGCTGTAGCCAAGTATCCTCTCCCAAAAATAACGGGTACTGCTTCATCAACATCATAGTCAAGGATAATAAATTCCATCAGCAAGATAAATGGTCCCACTTTAATAAACACATCTTTAATAATACCGTCATGATAAATGATTGACCAGTCGGCTAATTGCAGCGTTAGTGCGGCGTGGTTCTCCTAACCCTCATATTTTGAACAGCGATGCAGGCATGAGATTAATGCTTGCACCTAAATCACATAGTGCTGAGCCAAATTCTATGCTTTTAATGATGACTAGAAGCATGAAGTTCCCAGGATCCTTCAAATTCGGTGGAATCTTGTTTCGCACCTGGGAACTGCATTCCTTTGTAAGGGCCATAGTCTCAAACTCTGTGAGCCTTCTCTTATTAGCCACAATATCCTTAGGATATTTGGCATACTTTGGAACCTCCTTTAATAACTCTACTAATGGTAGATTTACATGCACCTGCTTCAAGATGTCTACAAAGTTCTTGCATGCTACATCCTTTTTCTGCTTCCTAAATCTTTGTAGAAATGGAGAAGGTGGTCTGACTTCTACTGCTTTTGGCAGTGACTGACTCGACTCACCAACCTCTTGCTTTGATTTTGCAACTTATTCTGCCTCTGCGTTATTATCTCCGGGTATCACTTCACCCAACTCTTTTCCACTACACAAAGAAATTGCACTTACATTCTCCTTGGGGTTGTTCTCTATATTACTTGGGAGTGCCCCCTGAGGTCTAGTTGTTTTCTGAATTTCCAACTTCCCCAATTGTTTCTCCAACTCATGAATCATCTTTTGCATATCATCAACAATTTAGGTTTGTTGACTCATCCATTGCTTCATTGTCTCCTCTAATGAATCACTAGGCTACTGGCCCTAATTTCTCTAAAAGTTATTATGGGGGTCTCTAAAAGTTCTGATTTCCTTTTCATGTAGGGTTAGCTGCATTACTGTACTCCTGATTATAACTATTCCCTTAAAATTCTCCAATGCGATCTTGTTGTCCCACATAATAGATAGATTCTAGGTTTAACAGACAACCTGAATAAACATGATTTTCTCCACACACCTCACATGATGGTGGTGGATTCTAAACTTACTGAACCTGATAAACCTGATTTGCCATTAGTATGGTCACTAACTTGCTAATCACATTCACTAACTAACTGATATCTGACCGAATCGCAGCCACACCATCAACTTCAAGTTTCCCTGGAACCTTTGTTGCTATGAAACTTCTGTCTGATTCCTAATAATCTTGACTCTCAGCTAGCATGAGATTCAACAAAGCTTTTATCTCATCATAGCTCTTGGACAGTATCTATCCCTATACAGTAACATCAAGTAGAATCTTAGATTCTAGCTTCAGTCCCCTTTATGAAGTTATGCCCAATGATCCCCTTTGGCTGCATAGGATGAGGGTAATCTCGCAGATATCCTTTGTATCTCTCCCAGGCTTGAGCCAAGATTTCACCATCCTTCTGAATAAACTTTGAGATTTTACCCTCAGCTCCTTTGTTCTCCTCAAAGACAAAAACCTGGTTATGAACTTACTGGAAAGATTTTCCTAAGTGGTGATGGACCCTGCTAGTTCATTCTGAAGCCATTCTTTTGCCTCTCCAATCAATGAAAATGGAAACAAAGTGAGCTTAACATACTCATTAGAAATATTTTGATCATGAAAATTCTCACTTGACTCCAAAAATGTCATCAAATACCTGTGGGGATCCTCATGTGGCTTTCCCTGATATTGACAAGTGTTTTGAACTAACTGCACGTTTCCCTCCTTCAATTCAAAGTTTTTAGTAATGGGCGACTTGATGATTGCTTTGGAAGCGTTCTCCAAA
This sequence comes from Datura stramonium, assembly GCA_018107945.1. NCBI lineage: Eukaryota > Viridiplantae > Streptophyta > Magnoliopsida > Solanales > Solanaceae > Datura > Datura stramonium. The sequence continues at coordinate 174,712 of JACEIK010001761.1, read as the reverse complement.
TTTGGCCTAGCAAAGTTTAGTACTGGAATCTGATCTGGGTTGTTAGCATGTTCATGCTCATTGTTCTCTGCCATTACTGCTAACCGATGAAATATTCTCTCTATTTTAAGATCAAAGTGAGCCAAGGGTTGTTCCTGAATTTGAGTAGCTGGCATACACTAAACAAATAACACCTGAAATATGTAACAACCACAAACCAACGTAAAATATTGAATAGTGGAATAAAAATTCCAACCAAAAATAATTAATCAATATTGAAGTCCCTGGCAATGGTACCAAAAACTTAATGTCACCAAGCGCACACGCAAGTTTACATGGTCGTCAAGTAATATAAGAAAGTGAAGTTGAGATATCGTACCCATAGAGACTTATCAAATTAATTATTTATTTTGAATATTTCACTGTTCAAGAAAATAGAATTATAATTTTGAAAGATTTTTAAGTGTACTTTTTACTAAAACTTGGAATATAAATCAAATCTAATAAATGCAATTCATTTTCAAGAGAGTTGTGATACAAATGATGATTAAGATCTAGGGTCTTGGCGGTATCACTTCAAGGCTGAGTTTTTCTCATGACTCGAGTCTGTACCTTGGATGAAACACGGTACTTGAAGCCACAAATGACCCCAATTAAACCCATGGCTTAACATCACACCAGTATACGAATTTTTAAATGTAAGCGGAAGCTATGTAAAAATAACTATTCAAGAAATACTATTTTGAAAAGAGTAAACATAACTAAATAAACTTTTCAAAAAGAGACATGTCTGATAAGATACTAAAATTATGCAACAACTGCAAAATAAACTAAACAACACTGTGTCTGAAAGTCATCTATAGAACTGATGAGATGCTGGGACAAACCTCCAGCTAACTCTAAGGCCTAACTCAAAAGAAATGAACTAAATAAAGTAAAATCTCATCCTCAGAAGGTGAGGACTCACCAGTAATGCTGCTGCTGAAATCGTCAGAGGGAAACTACTGACGATGCTGAGACTAAGAACTTGCGCCTGTATCATAATACGATACAACATAGAAAGTATGCATCAGTACTTTTAATGTACTGAGTAAGTGAGATATACATAAAGCATGGAAAATAATCAACTGAACTGAAATAACATAAAATGACCAACTAATACTGACTACTGATAGAAACTGAGCTATAACTGTGATAAGGTTAGTATAGACCCTGGCTGACAGTCATAAACATGTCCTAAGTATGAGTGCATGAACTGAGCTAAACTAAGGTTGAGCTGAACTGAACTATACTGACAAGTGGGAGAGTCTATAACCAACATATAATCACGTGAGCTAGACGTGGAGTCCGATGTATACACCCCATCGATGAGAGCCCACTGTACATTGCCAGGGTATAGTGGTTGAGCTGGGTGATCACAAGTATGAGGCCTGTTCGAGCTAAAACCTATGGTGTCAACATAGTTCTGAGAACCTGGGGGCGCTGAACCCCGGCCCGCTCGGTGTTAAGTCCTACTCCCCCTGGATAGTCCTAACTTGGCTACTAGACTGATAGCTCGAAACTGATGTCCTAGACTAAGTCAAGAATACTTATCTGAAAGTAACCCGAGAGTCTGTAGGACCTGATAATTGAAAGCTAGAGTTCTAAGACTGGCCAGAGCTGCTTATTTGGAAGCATCGTAACCGTCTAAGGAACAATCTGATAACTGAAGCTAGGGAGTATTACTGAACTTCTCAAAAACTGATTTCGTCAAACTGATCAGCTGACTTACTGAAAGATACTGAAAAGGCTAATTACTGAATGAGACTAGATTAGCATGCAAACTGACTGTGAACTCCCATGATGGTAATAACATGGAAAAATTTTAGAACTAACAGAGTCCAGCAACATTTGTATCTAGATAATTATGCAAGACCCAGATTACTGTACTCATAGAACTAGAGCTAAAACAATATTTCATGAAGAGAATAACAAATGCTTGATAAGTAGTGGAAACATTGCAAGAATTCACAAGAATTACAGTCCACAAGAAATATTAATAATCTGACTAAAAACTAACCCTATTTATGATATTCAGGGCTAGATCGGATAAGGAGTTACAGAAGGATTTTTGGGGCCACAAGGAAAGAACAATTCCCTTGTTGAATTCCCACATACCTAAGTTAAACCCTTGGAAATAAATTTGGAGAAGTCTGAAGAAAACTAAAAGCCCTAGCTTAGCTCTGCAATGTCTGTCTGGAAGTTCTACGTTATGAAAATCGTGAACTGAGAGAAATGAGAGGGATTAAGTCGATCAACCCCTTTAATTCTCTCCTAAACGTGCCTAAAATGATGTAGTTTAAAGATTAAAATAGCTGGAAGTTATGAAAATGCCCCTGAATTAAATTCTGAAAAACTGCCCGACAGCTAACAACGGGTCACACACGGGTCGTTAGTCCAAACCACGGCCCGTTGAAGACCATCGTTGATCCTGGGTTTGAGGATAACCAGCTACAAGAACTGAATGACGGACATACAGAATGACTCATTTGATGAACCAACGGATCATTGGTTCCACTAGTTGACACTAGAAAGATTTTGAAGAAGACTCTGGATTCCCCTAATGGACGGTCAGAACGACCCATTAAAAATAACTATGGGTCATTGCATCCCACTGTTGTCACTGAAGAATATTTCTCACCCTCTTTGGATTCTATCAACGGCTACCTACGATGGGTCATTGATTCCTTCCATGACTCATTATTAGGGATCGTTAGTTCTACGGGCTGATCTGGTAAGCTTCTGGACTGCCACCAATGAATCAAGACAATAGTCCGTTACTGGAAGCAATGGATCATTGAATAACTCATTGAATTTGGGAAGCAGACTGCTGGGACTGACAATGACTCACACATAATGGCCCGTCGTTACTGACCATGGCTCGTTGGTGGAGTCGTTATGAGGAAAGAAAATTTTTAGCTTATTTTTGGTTTTCCATGCTAAGTCTAAGTTTGGTCTAGGAATGTTTGGGGGTTACAGTTTTAGATTCAAATACTCTAGACCAAATCTTCTAAAGACTGTTAGTTTCAAGATACAAACTCATTTCTCATCTTATTCTCCCGAATAGTCGAGAACTATCTCACGAACCCTAACACCTATATCTGTATGATTGTAGGAGAACTGTGAGAAAACTCTGTTGAAGATACTCGATTCAACTAAGTAGGGTTGCAGGGTGTATCCTTATCCACAACAACTAAATCAATTTTCCAAAATATTGACAAGGAATCGAAACCTATTCTATGCTCCTTTTAACCCTCATTCATTCCCTCTTTCGAGTTCAATCAATGAGCCAATAGATTATATTTGAAAGGTGATAAGATTAACGCACAAATATTAAATCAAACAAGCTTCAACAATCTTGAAAAGAAGATTTAATTATCTAGCATAAATGAACTTTTAAATTACAACTATCAACCTTGTGGCCAAAACCCCATATTGAGGGTGTTTAACCACTCATGTTGAAGAGTAAACCCAGAAGAATCATCATTCGAAAACAAAAAGTACTAAGTAATGCAGAAAAATGTAAGAAGAAAATGAAACTTCTTGTCTCTTGTTCTTCCCCTACAAAATGTCGTATAT
>JACEIK010001761.1:124936-171068 GCA_018107945.1 Datura stramonium | reverse complement strand
CCCTTAAGTAACTCAGCTTTTGTACTTAGAAAAATAACTCCCGGACAGAGGCTAGCACACCATTTCACCCATTTCGCTAGACTTGGTTTGAATTTCTTCTGAAATTTGGCTCCTGGCATGCCACTTCAGCCATTTCACCAAGGTGTTAATCAAAATTCTGAAGTTCAGGTGTTTGTGCACCACTTCTCTCAATGCACCAAGATGTTGATCAAAATTCTTCTGAAGTTCAGTGCTTGGCGTGCCACTTCAGCCATAGCACCAACTTGAGCATAGTTTCTCTGAAGTTTAGTGGCTAGCACGCCACTTCTCCTAGTTCACCAGGCCAAGTTTTCTTCAAATTCTTCTTTCTTCACACCTTGCACCTTTTTTTGAGTATTTTTCCTTATGTTACCTGTAAAAATCATGTAAGCACATCTATTAGCTCTTTACACAAACACTTTCATGATACCTTGCTAAAAGATGGGTAAAATATGACAAGCGGGCATAAAAATACGCCCAAGATTAGTTATTTTATTGCCTTAAAAATAAGAATGTCTTACCATGCAAATGGATTTTGAAATTCAAACACTTATATATTAGATGATACCGTTGAAAGGTTAAAACTAAGACTGATCATTAGGGGAGATGTTGAAAGAGAGAAAATTGACTACAATGAAATATTTTTTCTGTGGTCAAGATGAATATCATTAGGTGTATTCTTGTTGTGGCAGTGAAGAAGAATAGACCTATTTTCAATTAGATGTGAATAATATAATCATTCACGGTAATTTAAAAGAAGAGATTTCCTTCACAGTCTTGATTGTCTTAGTATATGCAAAGTCCAAGGCTTGTACATCTTTTTGTTGTTTTTCGTGTTCTTCGATATCTCAAAGGAAATTCAGGATAAGGACTTATCATGAACTCAAATCCCTCATTTTCTCTCCTTGCCTTTTGCAATGCTGATTGAGCTTCTTGTCATGACTCACATTGTTCACTTAGTGAATTTTTTTTATCAGTTTAGGTGATTAACATGTCTCTTGGAAGTCAAAGAAACTAATATCTATATCCCTCACCCCTGCAGAGGCAGAGTATCCCTCAATATGACAGAGCGATCGTAGAAATCACTTGGTTAACTCGTTTACTTATAAGTGATTCTATTCCTCCTCCACTACTGGTTTCTATTCACTCAGATAGTCAAACGGCTCTTCATATTATCCAAAATCCAATTTTCCGCGAGTGACCCAAACATGTGAAATTAGATTGCCACTTTGTGAGGCAAAAATTTTTAGTTGATTTAATTTTTCACTTCCGTCCCCTCTCTTCTCAACTAACTGATTTATTTACCAAACCTTAATCATGAGTATTACATAGATCCATACTCGACAAGTTAGGTGTTGTTTCACTCCCCTCCAACTTGAGAGGGATATTGGAGTGCGCACAATAGTCGCAGTTTCAAACAAAGAAATGAAGAAGATAGTATGGAGAAGAAGAAAGATGATTCGCTGAAGAAGACGAGAGCAAGAGATGATTCTTTGCACCATACAAAATCATTGTTCAAATTTAGGCATTATAACTCAAGTGAAGATGCACCAAAGGAAAATCCACGTATAGAAATAAAAACAACTGATCAAACATTTACTGGACATGATTTTTACCGTACAAATGCATATACATCTGTGAAGGAGCACGGGCAAGACATACTGAAGAATCAAATTGGTTATTTTTGTTAGAGATAGACAAATACAAAATAAATAAGTATAAATACAATTTTCTTTGTTATTTATTTTTCATATGCATAGAGCTGTATAAATAGGAATATTGTACGAGGAAATAGACAGAAAATTCTTCTACGTTGAATTCTTCTCTTCAAATTTCTATTAACCTACCTAGGAAGACAGAGGATGTTGGCTATCCACACAATTTAATGCTCTCTTTGTGGATGGAGATAACATATAAATTTATTTCAATTAGTGTTTTCTTTGTGGATGAATGAGAATAATATACAAATTTTCACATATCATAGAATCTAATAGAGTAAATGTAATAGACTTTTTTCCACAATTATCTTGATTTAAGTAGCAAAGCACGTCTAGAATAGATACAAATATAGAAAATATTAATATTTAGCACCTACATTTTAACTTTTGATTAAAATATCCATAAATCTCTAATGGGGTGTTCTAATAGTTAAAGAGTATTATCATAGAATGACGAGCTCAAATCCTAAAAAAAGACACTATTATAGCTATTTGAATCCAACGAACTCAAATTCCAGTTGCCAAACACTGTGAACCCTTTGTTATTCTATGTTATTTGTGCCAAAAAGAAATACGTAGAGGTTATCATACTCTTACCTTATATATGGAAAAAATATTTATACAAAACAGAGATCATAATCACTAGAGTTGCAAGGAATAATATTCCATATGATATTGTGATATTCAATGGTGCAAACTATGATTAACACTAAAGTTTAATTAGATAATAGTACTTTTAGGTTTGATTCTCCTTAATTAATTCATCAGTATCTCTTTTCTAGATACTAATAATTAGTTGTACACAGTCTCTGTAAAAGGGAGATTTTACTAGTACTGGTTTCAGGTTTGATATGACTATCACAATTAGGAATGCAAAAATAACCTCAATTGAGTTAAATCAGTCATTAAATATCATGCACACACTACTAGTATTGTTGAAAAGGGCTGGGATGGGCTAGGCTGGCATGATCGAAGTTTTGGGTTGATGGGAGTCGATGAATAAAAAGAATTATGTGATCCATTTACTTTCAATTTTTATCATCCAACATAAAAGAGTGAAGTCCGATCAGTGAGATCTCAAGTTTCCAATCATGCTTAAATAGAGATTTAAGTTAAAAGTTTTGAGAATGAAGAAACTCCATCTAGGTAGCCTCTTTAATGGGTCTTATTTTAATTAGTCAGAGTCAGTGTTCGGATGGTTAAACCCAATATAAAAAAGGGACAAGTACATTAATAGCCATCTGAGTGACATATTGACAACCAGATGTACACATAAAATCGAAAGACATATTGTAGTCAAAATATATATTATACATTATTTATGTATACACTTTTTACACACAATATTCATATACATTTTTATTGGTACACTTTTCATATACACTTTCTATACACTTTTTATACAATAAATATACACATTATGTACATTTTTATTCGACCAGATCTATACCAAATGACTATAAAGTGTGGTGAACCAGTAAACGTAAGATAGAGAGGGGCTTTTATGTGGTGGAACTCCGATGGTTAAAGGATGGGAAAAGGTGTTGTTATGGTGGTGGACAGGTGACTTACGGTGATGGAAAGTGGACGGCAACGATTAAGTGGTCATCGATGTCGCCTCTGTTTTGTGTCATTCTCCCTATCAATTTGTCTATATGGGTGTATATGATGTATTGTGTGTGTGTGTGGTGTATTCCCTATTAGTGAACTGTGAGTGAGAAAAGAAAGATGCTCAAGCCAAAAGAAATGCGCCGTGTTGCTGTTTGTGCTCTCCAAATTCTCTTATTGTGCCTATCCTAAAAACCCGAAAATTCCCTTAATGTATATCTATTTTCCATATTCCCGAAGTCGATTCTCGGACATTGAAGTTCAGCGAAAAGGCAGTGAAACTCAAAAAGGGGAGAAGCTTCGTGAGCTTCAAAAGGGAGGAGAAAGGAGAGAGCTCTTTCAAAAAGAACATTAAGAAGAATTTGGTGGCTACAACTTGAAAATAGAATGGGCCTAGGCTATATCTCGTGTCCAATAGTTTAAAGTTGGGAGATGGTCCTAGGGTATATTTCAGGTCCAATAGTTTAAAGTTGAATCATTTTTTTTTTTTTTGCTGGCAGCCCCATCAATATCTTTTTCCTATTAAAAAAACTTATGATATGTTCTCCCCCTCTCCGCGACACCAAAAGTCTATACTCTTTATGAGATATTGAGCAAAATAGAAGTTAGAAAATGAATTAGTCATGCAAGGGTGGCTCAAAAAAAATTAGAGGCGGATCTAAAATATGAACTTTGTGGGTTCAAATTCATGATTCTACCATCTTCATCAAATTTACTAGGTTTAGAATTTATTATTTGTCTATATTTAGTGAATTTTTCAATGCATGTACATAGCCTAAGTCAAAATCTATAGATTCAGATGAACCCAAAGCTAATATAATGGACGTGCCCCTGCATAACGCCATCTTAGGCTAAGATGCTCACATATTTTTTCACTCGTTGAAACTAGATTGGGGTGAAAGTGAGAAAGTTACTGATCATTGATTCATTAAACCAATATGATCCTTGCTCGATGCACTTTTTACCAATATACTTATGCTTTTCATAGAGAGACATTAAAAGTACGAACTTTATATTTTAATTCNATTAAAAGTACGAACTTTATATTTTAATTCTACTATGTGAACAGAATTGTTAGATAAAATATTGCTTACAATTAAATCTATCGAGCTATACAAACATTATGTTTGAGCATATATAATCAACGGAAACCATTTGTTGTAATATCTTAAATTGCATGATCTTAGTTATTCTTCAACTAAATGCCACTTGTACGCCACAAACAAATTGAAAAAATGTCAGTTGAAGCTTGAGAGTAATATAAAGCCAACTTAAGTCGATCTATCTATGCATAGACGAAAGCGAGCTACTTCCTCGCAGCTTGAAAACTTTAATACAAAGAAAGATTCTTAGGCAATATTATACAACGAATTTACGTGCGCATGATATAGTACTTGAGTAACACTTGAGCTCAACCAAAAATTGAAATTTGGAAGTCCTAGTAAACACACATACACTCCAAAAGTTAAAAAACAAAATAAAAAAGAAGAAAAAAGACCTCGAGAAAGTCGAGACTAATTTCCTTGACATATTTAGGATGTCCTTCGTTTTTTTTTAGTCGAAGGTGTTAGTTTTTGGCCCACGTGACTACGTTATTTTGGTTTAATTAGTAATAATGATAATATAATTGCCAAATTACCTATTGGTTGTAGGGAGTTATTTTAGATAAAACTTTTTACTACTCTACTTTGATGGAGTGTGGGACTAATGTGTTACTTAACTGTTGGTCTTCTCTCTGTCTTTAGGAAGAATAGTATAATTGCATTCATACCTATTCATAATAGAACATACTAAGGAAATAGGAGAGAAAATGGATTTTTTTAATAAACAAATTCAAGTGCTTCCGCTTAGTCCTTGTCAAGAAGAAAGTTTGGATTGACTCGGTATGTTTTTTTGACTAACTTATTGATATTTAAATTGTATATAAAAATTATTAAGTTATGCGATCTTAAAATCATGTCATCCCTACATGTATTATCAAAAGCTAGATTTAAGAACTAATAATTTTTCATTAAAATTTAAGTTTTCTTTCATTTGAACCCTAATTATGAGATTAGGAATTTATGATTACTTGAACGTTATATGATTTTGGGATTAAAGATGCTAATAACAAAATTTGGTGGAGTTGGAAGAATTGGTCAATCGTGGCACTAGATTAAGTGTCTGGTTTGATCAAAATTAATGATGGGTTATTATTTTGTTGACCCACTATTTTGATCTCTCAACTTAAGAAGAGATTGGATATATATATATATTCCATCACTTCAGATATAGAGTTCTTGAATGATAATTTAAAACAAAAAACGAATGACACCAGAATGAGCTTCTATAACGTTTGGCTTTGTACTCATGGTGACAGACTTGCATATTACTATTAATTTCTCCACGATAGAATGTGAGATGATTGAAATTTCTTGCGATTATCCATGTGTACGTTATATCAATGCATTTAATTAATTCATACGATTTCATTCCTATTATGGAATTATTATTTTAACATTTTTTAGTGTCAATTATTTTGAATTCGTCCAATACTGGACCAATCATTAACCATTCCACAAGTGTATGTTGAAAGAATATTTGCTACTTTGTAATGAAATAATAAAGAAAGAATAAGAATATTATAGAGAAATAGAGAAGTTCTTATTTCTCTTGATGGGATCCTCTTGAGGAGTTAAAGGGATAATTTACAATGAATGAAGAACCCCTTTATTTATAGGGGAAAACTAACTTGGTCTCAAAGTTACAAACCTAACTTTTCTTTTACGAAATAGACATTCACCATAAACAGAAAATATATTTATAATACTCCCCCTTGAATGTCTATTTGATAGATAATATGCCTTGTTAAAACCTTACTAGAAAAAAATCCAGTGGAAAAAAATCTAGTGAAGGAAAAAGAGTACACATATCTAATAATACGCATTTTGGTTGTCTCGTTAAAAACCTTACAAGGAAAACCCAGTGGGACAAAACCTCGTAAGGAAAAAAGAGTACAATGCGTATTAACTCCCCCTAATTAGAACATCCTTGAATCTTTGCATCCCGATCTTGTGCACCATCTTCTTGAAAGTTGCAGTTGGTAGAATTTGGTGAGACAAATCAGTCACATTGTCACTTGAACAGATACATTTTGCACATTGATATCACCATTCTTTTGGAACTCATGTGATGAAAAACTTTGGCGAGATGTGCTTCGTTCTATCTCCTTTTATGAATTCTCCCTTTAGTTGTGCTATGCATGCTGCATTATCTTCATACAAAATTGTAGGTACTTTGTCACAGTTCAACCACATTTTTCTCTAATAGGATGTATCATGGACCTCAACCACACATTCTCGACTTGCTTCATGAATAAGCTTATTATCTCGGCATGATTTGATGAATTAGCTACGAGGCGCTTTGTAGATCTCGAATGTAGCATTACCTCTACATATGAACACGTAGCCAGATTGAGATCGAGCTTTGTGTGGGATAAATGCCCGGCATAGGCATAACCAACAAGATCGGGGCTGCAATTGTTAGAATAAAATAAGTCCATATCGGTATTTCCTTTTAGATGCATGTGTTTTATCCCATTCCAATGCCTCCCTAGTAGGAGCGAATTATATCTTGCTAACAAATTAGCGAAAGGCTATCGGTCTTGTAGTGTTGGCAAGATACATTAGTGCACCAATTGCACTAAGATATGGTACTTCAGGACCAAGAATTTCTTCATTCCTTCTTGAGGTCGGAATGGATCCTTATTCACATCAAGTGATCGAACAACCATCGGAGTACTTAATGGACGTGCTTCATCCATGTAAAATCTTTTCAACACTTTCTCTGTTTTCCAATATGGCGATTGATGAATAAATACATCATTCTTCAAATGCTCAATTTGCGAACCAAAACATAATTTTGTCTTTCCAAGGTCTTTCATCTCAAATTCTTTCTTTAAATAATCAATTGCCTTTTGAAGCTCTATTGGATTTTCAATAAGGTTTATGTCTTCTACATAAGCGACAAGTATGACAAACTCAGATGTTGTTTTGTTTATAAAAACACATGGGCAAATTTCATCATTTATATAACCTTTGTAGATAAATATTCCTCAGACAGTTATACCACATGCGTCAGTTGCTTCAAACCATATAATAATCTTTTACAATATAATTGAATACATTTTTCAGAGACTTTGAAGCGATATGTTTGAGACATTTTAAATCATAAGGAGGTACTGTGTATATCTCATTATCAAGTTTTATTTGAGAGTTTTATTCTCATAACCAATGATTTAGCTATAATTGGAGATATATAATTTTGCTAAACCAACATAGATATGAATCAGCATTATCAACATGATCTTATAATTTGAACTATATAGCAATTTAATAATTCGAGCAATAACGCTACAAAAGAAATCAATTTACGAAGTTGATATCCAAAACACATGTGACCATACCATAGATGCATCTATTAGCAAACGGTTTACATGGTAGGTGAATGAGCCCCATATTCACCCTTTTATAAATTCAAAATGTCGAAATATAATTCCAATCTTAGCTGATCAAAATCATTCTATCATGAGAACAAGAAACACAAGAGAATTCTTGAAGAATCTTTTATTTCTTCAACATATAGCCACTTGAATTTTCAATTATTTTTATATCACATTTGAGCAAGATGGCTAACTTGATTATGCTGACTTATTTTATTAAACTTCTAGTTTACTTTCGTATGTATTCATCATTATACCTATATTTATGTACTATAAATAAAAAAAAACGAGGTAGTCTTTTACATAAATATTTATAACCCGCTTCAATTGTAGTAGCATGATCTTCCCATAATTTATAGTCTCAATTTTTTTTCAATATCCTTGAAACTTATAAGTTTCCTTTTGAGACTTCCTACAATAATTTCATTCCGTCAAGTAGTAATACATTAGCTCTTCCGGAGCTCTCAATTAATTTTTGTGTACTACATATTCAATTATATCAACATCGTTAATATAATTTCTCCACATAATTTCAACTTAGAAACAATTTTGAATGTTGATGAGCTATATTCATGAAACAGAACATAGTCTTGATGGATCCAATCATATCGTGCCTATGGGTGTATGACCATGCGGTGGTCATACCTGCTGAGCTATTCACAAAACAAGTGGATCTCTACATGAAATTCAGTTTTAAGAATTTCGTCAAGACGATGACGCAAGAATATCACGACCTTAGCATGATCTTGATTTGATGCTTTGTTGTCACTTTTAATGGTGTCTCCAAGACCCATTGCATCCATATAGTTTCAGCATCAACACTCATGAAAGGTAGTTCTTGCCTTGAAATTTGAAGGGAAACAAAATCAAATTTCGTAAGGTTAGCCATATTAAAGAAAGAAAAATAATACCTTGGCCTTCAAATTTTGAGACGGTAAGTGGTAAGAGCAATATCACCAAAGAAGTAATATCACTCATATGGTTAGAAATAACATCTTTCGAAAAAGAAATTTTAATTTTCTTACCTCTGATCTTTCAAAGTGAGTTCTCAAGGCAGAAGACTCGTCGCGATAACGTGTTATAAGAAATAAAAAGAAAAGAACAAGAATATTATAGAGAAAGAGAGAAGTTCTTATTTCTCTTGATAGAATCCTCTTGAGGAGTTAAAAGGGATAATTTACAATGAATGGAGAATCCCTTTATTTATAGTGGAAAATTAACTTGGTCCCAAAATTACAAACCCAAACTTTCTTTTTAAAAATGAGCATTCACACATAAATAGAAAAATATATTTATAACAAATTTTCTTTACAAATAAGTATGTATGATTCGTTAATCAACTAAGTAGTAGAATCTTTATGTATAATTAAATCGAAATTGAACTTAAGTTCAATTACCCATTATCTTGATGCTTATAACTGATATAATACGTAGGGGTATAATTAATTTTTTAGTTGTAAGATATTTTTGGATCACCTAAAGGATTGTTTGTTCTTATAATCATTGAATTTAGATGCTTAGTTAGTTCTAATTATTTATCAAAAGATAAAATATCATTAATTGATGCATTAAAGTTATCAAAATTATGTTAAATTCACGTCTAAGCATCATTATGTCTAAAGTTCTATTTTGGTGTTTTGCCAAATGTGGGGATATCAATATATATTTTAGAGTATATAAATCATTTATGAATCTATTAGTATGTTTAAATTCATATATCAAAGCATTAATAAATGAGCATGTCCTATTTGCAACATGCATTTACTCTTCAATCGCACTCTACTTTTATTACGACCTTTAACGGTCTTAACTTTTTAAATTGATATGAGCAGTCAAATTTCATTTCCAGAATTTTAGATCTTGATATTGCACTTTTACATTGAAAAGTCGAAATTTGCTACTATTTGAAACTAACGGCGAAGAAAAAGTCCTATTATAAGCACGGGATCGATCCTATGATTATGCTTAATGTTTATGTGAATGAATATTGCAGGCAATATTAAAAGCGGCTCTTTCTAAGGCGAAGTGGCAAAGAACCTGAAACTTGTAAAAGAATACTCCCAAATTGCTTATAAGTTTTGTTGCGGGACATTAACAATGACTTTGACCATCATGAAGTTTGATAGTTTACGTACCTTGCATGATGTGAGATTAAATTGACAAACATAGAAACAAAGTGAAGAATTTGAGAATGGAAGTGGATGCAAATTTCCTTGTACAATGCATCATCAACTCATTATCATGCAGAGTATTACCCTTTTCAAATGAACTATAATACCATGAAAGACAAATAGAACGTGCTTGAATTCAACCAAACGTTGGTTCAGGAGGAAACAAGGCTAAATAATTAAGGAATTCACTCCATTAACCTTGTAGTAATCGAGAGTGGAAAGAAAGGAAAAAAGCATGTTAAGGAAAACAAAAAGACTACATAATATTAATGAGTCCTCCTCTCAAGCACGTATGAAGAAACACAAGAATGATAAATGTCATTTACGGTGAAAACACGAACACTTTCAAAAAGATGGCTGAAACATAAGGTATGATTCAGAGAAGAAAGGGTAAGCCTAGTTCTTTTAAATGTCAAATTCAACTAAGGTTCCTTATAATAATTGGTGGCTTGAATTTGGTTGTACTATTAATATTTCTAATATGATGCAAGGATTCCTTACAACACAAACCATAAACAAGAATGAAAGGTATGCATATATGAAAAATAGAATGAAGTCTCCAATTAAAGCTATTGAGATTTATAGTCTAATCCTAGATGGTGGATGCCAATTAGACTTATTTGAAACTTGTCATGTACCTTCTTTTTCGAAAAGTTTAATTCTTTGTCTAATTAGATAAGACTGGATACATTTTTAATCATTGGTATTGGTATTCTTTGTGATAGCTTATAGAAACTGAATCTTGATATTCTGTTCACCAAAACACTCTTAAATCTACATCATAATGTTGTAACCAAATGATGTTTCGTGAATGAAAAATGCGCTTACTTATGACATAAACATTTTGGTCACATATCCAAAGAAGATTGGAGAGACTAGTAAAATAAATTTCATTTTTTTCGATTTGAATTTTATAGACATTAATATTCGTGTGGATTGTATTAAAGAAAAACAAACAAGACACAAAAAGTGTCATGATCCAAAATTCCATTGAGCCGTTAGGGCATCCGGTATCTCAACAAGAGAACTCCATGTTCTTTATTAATCATTTAACAATATATACTATAGAAATAAATATGGAATAAACATCTAACTTTCCTAAAAAATGAACGGAGAGTCAAAACCAAAACAGACGACAAGACCTGGTGAAACCAGTACTACAAGAGCATCTATGAATATAAAACAAGTTTGAAGACTAAGACCCTTTGTCTAGAAGAAAATACGATAGAAAATAGTATAAGGAGTCTCTAGAATCGGTCTTTGTCAAAGAAGCAGCTCTACACGAAATATAATCGCAACAAGTTTCGAACATGAAACAAATCAAGGAAAGTTAGTACACGGATCAATTCCTTCACATAAAAATATAATAAGTATAGAGTGAGTAAAGGAAACAAATGTACTCAACAAGCTTTGATCATTGACCTTTTCTAGAAGTGATAATGAAGATATAATCTACGGTTCCTTTTCATCCAATTATAAATACATCCTAATAATATTTCGCCATAACAACAACTTTCAAATTTAATATCAACACAATAAATCAAATAAGACATATATTATCAGATATTAATTTGTACCACTGATGATATCATAATATGTCTTAATATAGTCACCATATCGGTTCATGACCCAAATGGCCGTGATTGACACCCATATTAACTTAGATGGGAGAAACATAAAAATCAACATATCCACGACACTTATCGTTCATTTTAATCGGAATATAACACTTGAGGATTAAATAAATAAGCTATGAAATTAAATAATATAATAAAAACAAATACAACAATTCTAATCATTGTGTTTTTTTTAAAAAAACAGAAAAACTAAAAAAAATAAAAAATTAAAATGAATAATGTCGTATATACGAAATGAATAGACATCTAGAATTAAGGAAAGATCCATGACAGCCTAGAGAAGAATCAGCTCACCCTCAGATCAGGCGTCTATCTTCTTTAAAGATGAGGTCACGATGAAGTCTCTCGAATACCACGGTTTGCATTCAAAGAAAGTGCGGGAATAGCATCGGTACAAACACTTTATGTATTATTAGGAATTATAGGCCAACTCTTGATCAATACCAATACATAATACAAATCAAGCAACAAAGACCACAAATATAAAGATATTCAATCATCCACATCAAACGAAGTAATCAAGACTACAAAAACATCAACTTCACGCATATCATAGCCAATTAATATTGAGTTATAGTTTCTCAAATCAACAAAAGCAGAATATACGAAGCTTATAATATAAAGCAAATCACAACAATTAGTTAAGATATATCCAAATCAAGAAATATAACTATATATCCTTGTATATCCTTAGTTTCGCTCATTATCAAACCTGATCACACATCTATCATAAAATACATGAAACATATTCAAATTGGGTCTTATTTTCTCCATTCGGTCATGAGCGCTGGGGACTCTATAAATTCATGTATGTACCAGCGTGGTACTTGCTCCCCTTATCTACTCATAGAAGCTCGAATCCATTATTAACACCCTCATAAAACTGAGAATGCCCGATCTCAACTAGGTGTGAGTGATGTTGGAAACTCAAAAATTGAAGAAATGATGGCAAAGGTTCTCAAGAAAGTTTAATCAAGGCATCGGGGTCAAGAACTTAAAGGGGAGGTGTCCAACTTTTCTCAAGCTTGATGATTCAATACTCAACCTCCTATCAATATTTAGAGTCTAAATGAATTCTTATCTTCTCAAATGAACCCTGAATGAAGGGAACACTTCCTGTGATACAATGCCAAATCCCAAAAAGGATAGTCGTGCATGGACATTATCACTAAGAGTGGAAAGATGCTTGGGGATGGGGGTGTTAAGCTTTAAGAAAGTTGTTTCCCTAAGGCTAGTGATGTGAAAGAATGGATAAGGTGCCACAAGCACCAAGTAGTTGTCACAATGTTGAGGATCAAGGTGAGGAGATATTGATGAGACTCCCTCAAATGATAAGGAAGAGATACGAGGCATGAATGCCTCAAGTGAGAAAGAACAAGAACCAAAAAGTTTCACCTCCTTATCACATGGTTAGCCAAGAAGAAAAGGATGATCGGTTCGAAAGTTTGTCGACATATTCAGTAAATTGCCCATAAATATACCATTGGTGGATGCTTTACTTAAAATGCCTAGATATGCAAAGTTTATGAAAGAGCTTCTGAAGAAGAAGAAGGTTGTAGATGTGGGCACCGGAGAGACAACACATCATTGTAGCTCTATGATGATGAGCATCCTTGCCTTAAAACGGGAGGATCGGCCTTCACAATCCCTTGCATAATTGGGTTGTGTGTGTTCAAAGAAAGCCTTTGTGATCTTGGGCGAGTATAATCTAATGCCCTCATAATATTCAAAAAAGTTGGGGCTTGGAAACACCAAACCTACATCAATGAGATCGTTAATGGCTAATCGCTCTGTCAAGCCGGTGGGTGTTTTAGAGGATGTATTGGTGAGGGTATATAACAGGGTGACTTTGTGGTTCTAGATTGTGAGATGGATGTGGAAGTCCTAATCATCTTAAGGAGACCGTTGCTCACCACATGCGGAACCTTGGTATATGTGTGGATTTAGGTGAGCTCGAGTTTCATGCAGGAGGTAAAGAGGTCACCTTCAAGGTATGCCAATCCGCGGAACCTCTCGATGAATGCAAGGTGATTAGATTATGATGAGAACGAAAATAAGGAGTTGATTTGGAAGAGCGAGTCGGAGAATAATCCTCAGAAAAATGGAATATGGATGAGCATTACATCGTGACATGGCGTTAACTAAGGAGCTCCTTGGGAGGCAACCCAAGTGTTTTTATTTGAGAGTTTTAATATTATTGTTGTTTTTGTTTTGTAGGACAGTAGATGTGAAGCGGGGAGGAGGAACACAAAACGGGCGGTATGCGTGCTGAAGCTGGTGGTGCGGGTCCCGAGATGTGTGAGCTGCAACTGATGCTTCTAGTAAGGAATGTAGAAACCTAGGAAAAAAAAGGGCCAAACCGGTGATCACCGATGAAAACGCCGACACCGATCCGAAAACTACCACTGTATTCTTAGTCTCAAATCGAGAATACACGAGGTGGGGCACAAATGGTGGTCTATCGGTGGAGCAACGAGTCCAATTCATGAACCGCCCGATCCAGCAATGGATACGAGCGAGAGGTGGGCACCAATTCAGGTTAGTGATGTTAAACCGCCGCTTCTCATCAGCGACCACTAGTGAAGCCAGCCGTATATGTATGTGCTTTGTTTTAAAATCTTGACCAACCCATTGACGATCAGACCCGAGATTCCTTTTTAAACCGCCCTAACCCAATCATTTCCCTTTTTATTCTCCCAAAATCCCCTTTTCCCACCTTTTATCTTGTCCCATACACTTTTCATCTTCCATCCACCTTTCTACTCACTTTTATATATTCCAATACTCCCTTTTCCCACTCCCTTTTCAATTAAATCACAATTAAATCCCCACCTTCTCCTCCATAAATCCCATTCCTCTCCCTTCACCTATAAGAACCCGTACAACCTATTTCTTCTACCTCATTCTCACTAAATGCTACTCATTGCTAGCAAGTTAAACTCTTCACCATTGTTGGCTGGTTCAAGCTTCTATATTTCTCATCTACTCTACTTGTCTTGTGTTTTGATAAAAGTGCTTCTTTCTGATAATATTATTTGCAAGTTGTAGTCTTTGTGCAATAAACTTTGTTGTATGTCTCTCCCTTTTTTTTTTTACTTCCTTTCCCAAAATTTCCATTGTTGTGGATATATATGATGAATGTTATTGATTGATATGATGTGAAATTGGTAAGGGAATGAGGTTTGATGCTTAAATAGGTGTGGGGGAGATTGTTGTTATGGTGTAGTTGGAGATTCTCATGATGTATTTCATATTTGAGTTTGGGGTTAAGTCTATGTAACCCCAAGGACTACAAGGACTCCAATTTTAAGGATAGAGTCGGGCGATAGTTCTGGGATGTCGCCATTTTGGTTCTTTTTGCTTGTGTAGACAATGCTTATATATGATGTGAGTAAGTATTTTTGATCGTTATATGTTAGAGTGCATTTTGAGGCACTAGGGATGATGACCATCGGCTACTCGCTGGTCGAGTCGAGAAAAACACCGATGAAATGCCGGTTGAGCAAGTGGCTTTGGAGGCCCACTTGCCTTGACACCTGCTTGCGGCATCGACCTCCACGAGATCGCCATTGGCGACTCGCTAATAAGTCGTCGGTGGAAAGTTCAAGGTAGTTGGGTTCTGCCAAGTGCCGACTATTGGCCAGGCGGTTTTACGGATCACTTCCTGCCGGCTCGTCGGAGTTCCATTGGGTGCTGCGGCTTCTTTGTGATGATCCCTCATCTTGTTTCTCATCTAATCTTTGGGTAGTTTTTGTTGTTTATTTTTATCATTAAAAAATACAAAAGAAACATTGTGTATGGTACTAACATCATTTTTGCGGAAAATGTCTTTATCTAGGGACCCCGAGAAGCAAAGGAAAGGCCATCGCCACTTCAAGAAAAGGGCAAAGGAAAAGCCAAAGCTACCTCATCCCCATCCAACTTAGGAGCGGAAGTAATCTGTGTGCCCAACATGACGGAGCACTATGCTATTTGTAGAGCTGCCCTATCACTATGGTGAAACGCTTTGATTTAGCGGGGCTGAGGGGTGACTTCCAAAACATCGCTGTCAATTCACCAATCACAGAGTGGCATATCTTTGCCCAGCCCTCTTCAGTTTTTATAGGAACTCAGTCAGGAATTCTATGCATCTTGAGGCTAGGCAGGAGAGTATAAAACATAGAGGAAAAATTGAGGACTTTCCATGCCTACCTCGGTGTTAGTGAGAGGTGTTGAGGTCGACATCACCCCAGCAGCCATAAACTCAGCATTTTGGGAGGAAAAAATTGATGAGGGCAAAAAATATTTGGTCCACCTCACCAAAAAAGTACTAATTCAGTGTCATAGCTCCAGTCATTGCCATCGGCACACCTCTATGGGAATCTATGGGTGGTGAGATATCTCCATAACTATGCTTCGAGGCGAGATTACAGCTGTTCATTTATGGTAGAATCATGCCCTCCAGAATGAATAGACGGTGAATTTGGAAGCCCGTCATCCTTATCCCCTGTTCATTGCGACGAGGGGGTCCCCATCAACTTTGTAGGCGATAGTGGCCAATCAAATGCGGAGAAAGGCCAGGGAAAGCCGGAAATTCAATACACGATCGCCATTCTAATATCGCGGCTTTGCTTGAGAGTTGGAGTACCCCTTTTGATGGATGAGACCCTAGCTGTTTGTCTCAGGTGTAATCTCCATTGCCAGCAAAAGGGGCCGGTGCTCCCAAGAACAAGAGCGGATGCGAGCCTTTGAGGTTCCGGATGAGCATGTTACCCCTAGTTCGAGCGAGCCCCCTTTGCCCGATCTCAACATGCCACATCTGGTAGCATCGGGCAAGTTTTGGATTTGCATCAATTTGAGGCTCTCACCTCCTCCCACCTCCACACACCCAGAGTGGTATTTAAAGCTCACGAAATGATCCACTCACATGAAATCCAACTCCAACGGCTAGCTAAGAGCCTCCCAGAACTTATCATGAAAACAGTTAAAAAGGAGTTGAAGTTAATCAAGGACATCTTGAGTAAGCTATGTTCTCGTATGGATGTGAGTGGAAGGAGCGTCATCTCTCTCTCCGTGAGGTTCAAGAATGGAAGAGTTAGACACACATGGAAGCACACAGCATGAAGTACACTTTTGATGCGGTTATAGGCACACGCCCTTCCACAACTTCGAGGCCACCCATCAATAATATTTGAGGGCTTGGGTGGCGAGAGGATGATAGGGGATGAGGTTGGCCAAGTTGGAGATGATGACAATGATGAAGTCGATGAAGAGTGATCACAACAGGAAGTCCCTTGCCCCTTTTTAATTGTCATGCATACATTGGGGATAATGTAAATTTATTATTTGGGGGTGAGTTGAGCGTGGTGGTTTTTGATGAATTTGTGCCCTTGTCGAGCTTGTTTTGATGAATTTGTTCCTTGTCGGTCTTGTCTTTGATGAAGTTATTCCCTTGTCGAGCTTGGTAATTGATGAATTACGAAAGCCTTTGTTGGGCTTAAAATGATATGAATTTCTTTAATGTTAGTGCTAATGAATGGATCCTTATTTTAATTTCCAAAATATTGCATTATGATCAAATGTTTGGTTGTCACCTATGTAAATATTAGGTAATAATCAAACTCCAAGGAGTTTTCTTCATACTACGGTTCTTTCCCAAGGAGATTTCTTTTTCTCTTCTTTTTGTTGTCGGAGCGGGTTGATATTTTCCAATGATAGATTGTGAGGAAACTCTCTTAAGGGAAAATACCATGTCTTTCTTTGAGTCTTTTATGGAAAATGTTTTGGGGGTACCACCACCAAGAATTGTTTTTGTGTGGCATGAAAAACATGAAAATAGACATTTGAAACTGAAAAATATGCAGTCTCTTGTCATACCCCATATTCTCTGTTTGCCTTTTGAATTTGCATGCTCTCATGTGTTGAATCGAAATCTTGTGACAATGGTCATGTGTGAACTCTTTGGGTGTGATGCCTTGTGTGGTAAGGATTTTTGAATTAATTTGATGCATCTCTTTTTGTCTAGAACTTGCCCTAAGTGTGACTCAAAGTGAAATCCTACATGTTCTTGCCTTAGAACATGATTTTATACTTTTATTTGACTAGTCACTTCACCCAAAATGACCTCCCAAAAATGTCTTCCTTTGCTAATATTGAGCCTATAAACGGTAATTCTTGAAAACCATTACAAGCCAATGTCTCTTTTTGTAACCTTCTTCTTGACACCCATCCTCCTAATTGTTGCTAGTTGTGGTGAATGAGAATATGGGGCTTTAAGCCCAAAGATATAGGGAGAGATAAGAAATTAGTGAGAAAGAGGCAAAAAAGCCTAAGTTTGGGGTTCACAAAAAAGGGGAAATATGAGGATCCTAAATTTGGTAGCACCAAATTATGAGTAAAGGAATGAAATGATGGATTGAGAAACCTTAAGGGCGTACCCCAAAAAGAAAAGAATAGTGAAAGGGTGTTACCTCTTGCTTAGATAAGGCTTAATATGATAGCCAAATGAGCTACAAGGCAGGACTTTGGGACATAAAAGATGAAAATGGTTGCAAAAGGAGGAATATAGTGGAGTGATCTAAAGAGTTGAATGGGGAATATAAAAGTTTCCACATAAAGGCATTAGGGAGATTCTAGTCGCTAGAGCTAAATAATTGTCCTACCATTACCCATAGCATTCATCATGACCATAAAGTCTAAATAATTTTGAGGCGTAGTTGTTCTACATTAGTGACGAGAACTACACGAAGGAGCAGAATCTATGGAATTCAAGTTGTGTGCATGGGATTATTTGTGAGTAGAGTGTTATCATCTTCTGTAATCCCTTATATATGCATGATTTATGATAAAGAAAAGAGATTCTCCCTTGTAATAGGTAGCATCACTCCCTAATGTGAGGTTTATGCATTAAGGTAAATGTGTGATTGAACATAACAATGTGAGCTCCAAGGAAAATTTGAATATACGGTAGATTATGATTTAAGATGCTATGTATTTGATTGGATAAATTATGCCCTTGTTTTACAAAATGAAACGATTGTGAATCATGCACATGAATTGTGTGTTGCCTCTTGAAACTTTTCCACCTTTAGAGCTGCTTCTCTTTTTCTATGAGTTGGTGAGCATTTTTGGGTTGTTATAGATTAAGAGGTCATTGATGCATAGACTCTTGTGGAGTTACATGTCATTCCTTTTGCTCAATTGATAAGAATTGCATTACTTGAGGACAAGCAATGGTTCAAGTTTGGGGATTTGATGGGTTGGTAATTTACCATATCATTAGGCTCTTAAGCATGAGCTTTGCTTAGTTTTCAGTCTTTTAGTTGGATTTTATGCCCCTTTTGCCTTTTTATATACAAATACTCGATTTAAAGAGAAGGAGCATGAAATGAAGTAAAAAGGATGTGATTCGGTTTGAAACCCCGATGTTCAACGGCGAAATGCCCGGTCAACTGCAGGAAACCTCTAGTTTGATGAGCAAGCGCTGCAACCAGCGACTTGCGGACGGCAACAGCGTCACGCCCGGTTCCATCGGCAAAGGTGCTGGACAGCTAGACAAACTGATGAAATCAATTGGTGGCTCGCGGATGGCAATTGGCCGAACCACTAGGCATCAAAGAAAGACCTTGGAACTTCTTGGATCATAAAGGAAAGAAAGCCGGCGAACCGCTGTTCCATCGCAAGTTAAAGACACGAAAAGGAAAAATGTCCGATACGAAAAAGGAAGAATTTACAGGCTTTTTTTATATATATATTCTAAAATACTGCGAGCAGGAAGGATTGGAATATTCCCTTTACTTTTTGAGAGAGATAGAACTCCATTGGAGAAGAAAAAAATATTTGAATATTGCTTTTTCATCTTCATCTTCTTCTTGACAAAGGTATACCTACTATTGTAGAAATATTGTGAGCTTGATTGTGCTTACCCCTAAGATGAAATTATTGAGTTTACTAATGAATATGCTCTTGCATTTAACAATTATGGTAACTAAATCTATAACTAGAGGTGTGTGATGGGTTTTTAATTTTATTAAGTATTGCCTGGAATTTGTCTTGTTATTACTTAATTAGTGTAAATCTATTGAATTCTCCTCAAATTATAGTTGATTGCTCGTAGTTGCAAATATGGGTATTGTTTTATTACTTGAGTTTAGATTGAAAAAGAAGAATTAAGTAATGAGGGGAGAATTTAATAGTGGATTGGGATTTGATTATGTGGGGTTGGGTTAGAAATGGCCAAGCCCATGATCACTTAATCTCTTTAGAGGTTATTGGCGAAATAGCTCGGCCCTAATCCAAACCATATTGGAATAGTTGAATTGTACCTTGAGGATCGAAGGACTCAAGGATAAGGAATCAAGTGGTTGAAAAACATTAGGTTCCATCTATTTCCAAGGTTATTTATACATAGTAATACTTATTTGTTTAGTAAATTATTTGATTGACACCTTACACCAAACCTCTAGCCTTTGCTCAGTATTATTTCTCAATTTTGGTTATCTTGCTCTCTTGATTAGCTGATTTTAGAATCCATAATATTGTTTCCTTTACTTCCCCCAAAATTTACATTTACGTTTTCATTGCTTGGATGCGAATCAATTCCAATTCACAAACAACTCTCATTAAAATTATTCTCTAATCCTTGTGAAATTCGACCCCGACACTCGTCAGTTATTTGTTTTGATACAGCGATCGCTTGATATCTAAATGAAAGTGTAGTTCAGCGTTATCAACCCTCACTTTGAGATAACATGACCAAGGAATGTCAGCGATTTCGGCCGAATTCACATTTGTAGAACTTAGCGAATAACTGGCAGTCTTTGAGAGTGCACCCAAGACTATTTTCGGAGTGAGTACATGATCCTCCTCATTCTGAATGGACTAGAATGTCATCTATGAAGATGATAACGAACATGTCTAGGTATTTCTTGAGCACCCTTTTCACCAAGTCCATAAAAGTTGCGGGAACTTTGTTAATCAGACAACTACAAATTCATAGTGACCATCTTGAGTTTTGAAGGCTATATTTGGAATGTGTCACTTATTCTCGACCACGAGCTAATGATAGCGTCCCTACAGGGTCTATTTTGAAAGCAACTAGCTCCCTGAAGTAGGTCGAACAAGTCATCAATCACAGGGATGAGATACTTATGCTTGATTGTGACCTTGTTCAGCGGCGATGATCAATACACATTCTAAATGTACCCGTCCTTCTTTCGCACAAATAACACCGGGGCACCCCATGAGGATATTAGCAGGTATGATGAAGCCTTTGTCTAAAAGGTCTTTTAGTTGTTCTTTCAACTCCTTAACTCGGCTAGAGCCATTACATAAGGAGGCATTGAGATGGTACGGGTGCTCACGGGAGAAGGTCTATGCCAAAGTTAATTTTAAGCTTGGAGGGACTTCGAAGATTCTTGGCTATATGTAGGAACACATTCAACACTGGAATCGGTGAAGAGTTGGGGCTTCAGAACTAGAATCCTTGACCTGAACTAGATGATAGATACATCCCTTAGACATCATCTTCCTAGTATTAAGGAAAGAAATAAATCGACCCTTAGGCGCTGAAGTACTATCATTCCACTATAGGACTGGTTCATTAGGAAACTAAAACTTAAATCCACAGTTGCAGGTCGGTGAGGCATATAAAGTACCACTAGTGCATGCCCGGAAATAAGGTCAAAGTCGACCACATATAACTCTACTAGATCAACTATGGTGACTTTCACAGCCAAAACTATGACCGGATTATTACGGCCAGCTACCCGACTAGCTCTAAGCGACTCACCAACAAGAGTAGAGACCTAAAATGTTTTGGTAATTTAAGGCTAATATCAAATTGAAGCCACAACATAAGAGTCACATAGGAAAGTGTGGCTCTTGGATCTAGTAAATCATAAATATCAATATGGAAAAGGCATAACATACCTAGTAACTACCATCAAACAAGCTCTCTGATCTTGACAGGAGGACAAAGCATAGAGGCAGTTTTGGAGCTGACCCTCCACCTATACCTATGCCTAAAGTAGCACCCAGCTAAAGTGGGTGACCTGCTCTGACTACCGATATAGTGGAGTGGGCCCTTCTCTTTTATCCGGTGATGGGCACTCACTCGGACTGGCGGCCCAGCTAGCCACAACCACAACAATCACTGCTTTCTAGTCGTGTAATACCCCAAAATTTCCTAAGACTAGACTTGAAGTTAGAAATGTGATCAATGCCTCGAGACGGCTCATTGCTTATGAGTCGTGATTAGAAGTAATGAGTCGGTAGGATCAATCATAGTTAGCATGTCTTGAAGGAATTCTAGTAACAACGAGTTAGGGTATGAATCGAGTCCATGTAATGGGTGTGGTATCAAGTCATTGGTTTGTTCATGAGTGTTAAGCGTTGGAAGATATGGATCGTGGTACAACTTCGTTGTGGGAACAACAAGTATTGGCTTGCATCGTAGAAGGGCGGGGTTGGAAGCAGTGACAACGGATGGATCCAATGACCCATTTGTTGGAAGGTACGATTCGTTTTTGTCCCATGGGAACTTTAAGATGTTGGGCGAGAACGATGGCGACGGCGGGAGAAAGCCACGGGTAGGTAGTTTCAAGAGTATGACTCGTTGTGTGAGTCGTTACTTCTGGAAATGGTAATTCTAGTGAATTCATTAAGGGCATTTTGTAATTTTAAAGCCACAAACTACGTCATTTAAGCTACGAAATAAGTATATCAAGGGAGTTTAACATATTCTTAATTCATTCAACTCCCATGTATGTAAGTTTAGAAGTTCCCCTTTGAAGATCAAGCTTAAATCCTTTAATTTTTTAAATTTTTAATGTTTTCTTTTTTGTTGGAAATTCAAGTTGAGATTTAGCTTACCCAGATAGGTAGGGCTATGAATGAGAGTTTTCTTTCACTCTCATGCCTAAATTTCTCCTCAAGTTCATGAATCCAAGTCTTAATTTAAGCTTATGATCTTATGGGGTTTTATCCTAATTTCATGAAATTCGCTATGATTTGTTTATTGGTTAATTCCCTTCATGTTCAAAGTATGTTTAAGATTCATGGGCAGATTTGTACCTATTTGATTATAAATTCACGATTTCAGGTTCTAGAAAAATTATTTCCTATTAGCCAAGTTTTATGAAAAGTCAAGTTTATGATTCATGATTTAAAAAATGATGAGATATCTAGTATGAATTAATGTTTACAAATTATCAATGTATGAATCCATGATTTTCCTTATGAAATATATTCCAAGTATGCATGATTTTAAGGTTTGGGCACACTCACACAAATCCAAGTATGTTTCATGATTTAGCCAAGCTAACAAGATCAGTTATAATATATTTTGGAGTCAAGACTCCCTAATGTTAAGATTCAACCTATATTTTGAGAATATGATTATATGACATTTACATATTTTTGGGAGTAATTTCTAGAACCGAGTAGGCTAGGGTTTCCAAGGTTTCCAATCTTATAAACTACGTGTCAATGTAGGGATATATTTTAGGACCTCTCAAAGAGTGTTTCCCTGCCCAAGGCACTCCATGATATCACACGTTACTTATACTTTGCCTGGCAGAAACTTAGGATTACTCTCCTCCACATGGGCAAGATGTGGGATCATCATGCACTCATACATGGTGGTTTTCAGTTATGGTGAGTCTCCCATTGTACCTCATGATTTAAGTTATTCATGTTCATGATTTATGATGTTATGTTTTTCGGCCCAGTTTGACCTAATAATCGATTCTGACTTTTACTTATGATTTGACTATGAAATCCTTATGATTTCTATTTTGCTTTGGGTCATTCTATTTAGATACTATATATTACGCTTGTGATTATACATGATTTAGATTTAGATTTTAGCATGTAGTCCTTACTCTCATGATCTTATGATTTATGTTTATATGTATGATTTTGTTAACGCGGTTACTCAACACATTTTATTTAGCTTGCATACTCGGTACATTTCCAAGATGCGATTGCATACTCTATCTTGTATCATTTCATTATACGAGTTTAAATGATCAAGCAGTTTTGCCGTTAACTGGAAGCCTCCCATAGTCGGTTTAGTTCCGTTGTGGAAGTCTTCATTTTATGGGGACCTTTAACATAGTACTTGATTATGTTATTTTAGTTTTAGACTTTAGCGGCTCAGTTGAAAGGATGTTGTTCCATGGTCATAAGACGATGTAGTAGAGGCTTATCGAGACATTGTGTAGATTATCGGCTTTGTTAATTACCAACTCTGTTTATGATTGCTATGCTATTCGAGACTTAGCTTATTCATGTTATATTATTAGATTCCGCTTGATGTATGTTTTTAGTTACTATGTTCATGCCATGGGTCGACTTGGAACAATTTGCGTTCTAGGTCCCGTATCACGATTCAAGGTTCATTTCAGTCGTGACAAGCGATATACGAGCAAAGGTTTAGGTGTGTCTGGGGTGTCTGAAAGTTTCTTTGAGTAGTCTTTTCCATGGGTGTAAAGCATGCCGCACTTATAGGGCAGAGGCTACAAGATGTTTTAGGAAATTTCCCTTCTTTCATAATTTAATTCTCTATATCTCTACACTCGTTCTTTAGTTATTATATTCATTCCATGGGTCGAGTTAGAGCCATTCGTGGTTCTGAGTCAGTGTCTTGATCTAGGGTTCCAGCTCTGAAGTCGTGACAAGTCGGCACTCTCTAAGATGGTTTTTACCACACTTTGGACATCTTTGGGAAAGTGCGGCTACTAGAGACATGACTCTAAGGCGGAAAGCTTGATGCTCCACCTTTCGATCTTTATAGGTTACGGAAGAAGGAGCCTTTGGCCGAAGAGAGTCTTTGGAGGTCTCTACTGCTGCGTGGGCGACTACCATTGTACGATCTCTCACAGTGAATACTCGAGCGGCTTGTCCTTGCCCGCTTAATCTCTCTTTCTATTTCATTCAATTTCTCCTCCTTAATTTCTTGAGCATGGATCATGAGCCTAGATATATACATATCACCAATTAGCATGTAGATCCTGCACTCCTTCACCACCAAGTCTGAGACTCTTGATACAAATTTGATCATTCAAGCTCACGGGTTAGCCACCACATCTACGGAGCATACCTGGATAGTTGAGTAAGCTTTGGGCATACTCTTTAATAGTCTTGGAGTTCCGCTTCAGATTAATGAACTACTCTACCTTAGGTTCCCTTAATTCCCGAGGGGAAGAAACATGTCTAAGAAGCGATTATCACAAACTCGTCTATGCTCACGGACTGCACCATCCCCCTCTCTCTTCTTTCCCTTTTGTGAGTACCATATCTAAGACACCTTACGGCGAGTTGGAAAGTCTACACTTTAAATGGAGGTAACACCCATGTTTGGGTGATCTTAGGACCTCGTCAATGAAATCCTATGGATCCTTATCTACCCTTTGAACCATGACACTCTGGGGATTCATTGAGGTAAAGTCTCGGACTGCGCGAGGCGCTGCGGTTCCACTAGTCTTGGTAGGTGCAACGGCCTGCTGGCTTGCACAGTTTGGTCACAACCTAGGTGAGTAAATTTGGCTCACAACCGAAACTCGTGTATGACTGTCTAGGCCTAAGGGGCGCTAGAGCTAGCGAGGCTTGTCGGTGTCCATTTCCATTCCTTACCCCTTCACTCTCTTTTTTGGTAGGAATTTTTGTACACGTACCAGCACGTGTTAGAAGGATGTTCTTAGAGTTTCACACTCTATTTGCCTTACGATAAGAAAGTGAAAGAAGGAAATTTCCTAAAATACTTGCTTAGCCTCTCCTTTATAAGTGCGGCGTACTTCACATCCATGAAAAAGAATCTAGTTGATGCGTCTTTCAAACATCCTAGGACACCTTAAACCTGATGCTTTCATACCATGTTTGGTATGACCCGAGTCTACGCCTTGGACGCGACCACGGTGCCTAGAGACATAGGTGGCCCTAAGCTAACCTATGACATAGAATAATTCTAATATAACCATAAATTTAGATGGCAAAGCGGGCGATTAAACATAACATGTTAAGTACAAATGCTTGATAAACTAATAGCCCAGGATAACACTAGAAGTGCGAATCAAGGCGAAATTCTAACATCGGAAAGACTACACTAATGATAAGTTCTTTGGGACAAGACCACAACTAACTCTAAATTCTGAAACTAAAAGTGAAAAAATACAGGCGATATAGAAAATTGATTTTGGTCCTCGGGAGATGAGGATTCACCAGCCCAATACTTATCTTCGAGAATTGCATTTGGAGGAAACCAACCGGCGTTCTTGAGCCTGAGTGCACAGGCCTATATCATAAGACGATATAACATAGAAGGTATGTGGTCGATACTTTGAAAGTGCGAGAGTATGTGGGAATTAGGCAACTAAAATATAAGCTTCTTGGTAAAACACCTTAGAAGTAATACTTAAATGAAATACCTTTGACCCTATCTAAATCATGAATGCTATAAGCGGCGAAATACGAAAATCTTGGCAGTAACTGGTTAAGGTTCATGTGCATATACTAAAATGAAATTGATACTGGATTAGGATCTATATACTATGGGAGAGCCATTAGCAGTCTATAACCACCAAAGCTAGAAGTGGGTGTTAGATGTATACACCCTATTGAATAGAGCCCTCTTGTACCTTGCCGAGAGGTATAGTGGTTGGTTTGTGTGATCATTAATCGAGGCTCATTCGGGATAAAGACCTATGGTGGAACGTAGTTGCACTGAAAAATGCAGGTGTCTTGAACCTCGGCCCTCTCCAGTACTAAGTACTACTCCCAGCGAAAGAACACAGATTATATCTAGCTGTAGTAATAACTCGAAGCGATATCCTAAGACTAGTCAAAGCTGCTTATCTTGAAACATCACGAAATGCAAGGACCTAATAAAGTGAATAATGCGCAAACAGTATGCCTAATAGCGTGATAAGTGATATTTTTGAAAATACTGAGCATATTCATAATTTGAAAATATTGACTTTTATTTAAAGCACTTATGCTAGAATTCATGATCAAGTGATAGAATCATAATATTACAACATTTTTGACCGGATTATAAATCTTGCGATTTTATTCCAAAATCATGCTAAAAATCAGGGCTAGGAAAGCATACTATATAAATGAAACCAAGACATGAATTTCGGAATGATAACAATCATGGAAAACTTGAAGCATTGTTAAAATTTAGGGATTCATAGGTTGACTGAGAAATCCTAACTTATAATCTCCTACAAAGCTGGAAATGATTAAGTTTTCTAAAGGAAATTCGGGACACAAAGGTGAAAGGATACCCTTATTGGATCCCCACATAACTGTAGAAGATTTCTTGAGAAGAAGTCTTGAAATTCTAAGAAGCAAAAAGCCCTAGTTCCTAGCTTGAGAGGTTTGCTTGAGTTCTACGTGTGGTTATTGAGAGGAATTGTCACGATCCGGGCATAGACCCCGAACCGTAACAGGGGACCTAGAATCACAAATGGCTCCAACCTTACACTGACATATATAGCATGAACAAGAGCATCACTAAGCGGAAATATAAAATGAACATAATATAAGTGGAAATACGCGTAACATAAAAACATAAGTGTAAACACAAGTCAACAACGCTGAACCACCTATACATAGTTGTCTGAAAAACCTATAAACATATGATGAGCTGATGGGACAACACCCCCCACTAGCTCGCTAAGTCTAAAACTAAAAGACGTAAATAAAAGATACATGAATCAAGACCGCTCGTCCTGGATGATGAGGACTCACCAAGGAAGCTGGGGATGATACTAGGCTGAGTGGGAGAAAACTAGCATCGGGACTAAGTCTGATCACTCGAACCTATATCGTGAGACGATATAACATAGATTTGCGATCGAGTACATAAATTATCTTGAGTATGTAGAGAAAGTAAAACATGCTAATAAAATGATAATACGAAATCATGAATATAAAACAAAGATAGAACATGAGTAAGGACAACATTCTAAAAGCCATATTCCTGAAATAAAAATAATCATGAGCTATTCATCATAAGATGAACATAATAAGGTTTACAAGTAAGAATCATATAGTGTTCCCTGCCCAAAATCATAAGTGAAAACTCATAAACTGAACAATGGGTCAAATATGTTAGAAAACATCATATCGTAAACCATAAATATGAGTAACTTAAAACATGAGAGCAATGGGAGGCTTCGTCTGCCGACACCATCATGATAAAGCTTACACGATGCCCCAACTATCTTGTTCAAGTGGAGATGTACCAAAAGCTTGTCAATAAAAAGACAGTGGCGTGACATCATCGTGAATCCCGGTAGGAGCTTGAATATGAATATATATCCTCTGATAGCACGTAGTTATGAGGCTTGAGGTTTTCTTGAACCCCTAGCCTATTCGATGCTAGAAACTACTCCCATAAACATGCACATGGATCATAATCATCATCATGAAAATATACTTGATCTTGCATGGGCTAGTTTAAAATAAGTAAATCATAATCATGCTTTTGATAACTAATATGAACTAGACACAGAAATAGTGCACAATTGGCCATGATACATAAACTTGACTTTACATGAGCTTGCCAATCATAAAATCATACATACTTGAATAATACTTCACTTAACTCAAAATCATGGAATGATAGATTTAGAGGTCGTAGCGTTCCTTGCACACTTTGATAATTTATCATACTTGAAATAATGAGCTCATAATCTTGAAATTCATAAATTATGCATAATAAGGAAAAATTATAATAAGCTTGAAATCATCAATTCATGAGAGATTTAAGAGTTATATCTTCCCTAATACTCATATTTCATCAAATAGAATATGAGAGAATTGAACCCATAGAGATATCATGGATAATTGCATGGAATTGGGTTAAATCCTATAATCTCACAATTTAGAACTTGAGAAGTAGAGATCATAGAATTTAGCTTGAAAAGGGCATGAGTGTGGAAGGATTTCCCCCATTTACAACCCTACATACCGGGTAAATTGACCCTTTAACTTGGGTTTCAATCTACAGTTGTTTTGAAAGAATAAGGACTTAGGATAGGTTAAACCCCTTAATACACTCTTTAAGGAAGCTCAAAATGACATCACTTAAGGGTTAGAAACTTGGAAGTTATGAAATACCCCTAGGAAATCATATTTAAAAATGCTTTCTACCGGAACAACGACTCATACCATGATTTTATACCTTCCTACCATGACTCGTGGTATTCATCCGCCACATACTAGTCCATTTTTCCACCTCTCGTCCTCAGCCTGGCCGGCCCTCCTGGGAACTTCGTTGTTTTCTACAAAGAGTCATACCATGACTAGATTATTTCCAAAGCTTTTGCCACTTACGGATATTGCGACTCTTGACCATGACTTTTTACAATAACCAAAGAATCGTACCATGACTCATCATATCAAGCTGATGCTTAAAGATGCAACCTCGACTCATGACCCACGAGTCCTTACTCCCCTACCATGACTCGTGGTGTGAACTCATGTCCCAAGAGATGAAAAATACAGAAGCTTACCACGACTCATCCAATGATCTATGACATAAAACCACGACTCGTATGATGAGTCGTTCGATAAAAATTGCATGTTTTCTCTAGGTCAAATTTCAAGTCTTGAGTCTAGTCTTAGAAAACATTGGCGTGTTACAGGAATGAGGAAAAATACTCAGTGCTCCTAAATCCCCTTCCCAAATACCCCAAAATGACATAGTTTATGAATTTAAAAAGAGTGGGAATTCTGAAACTACCCTTGGAAAACACACTTAAGAGCACATTACTTGATCGTCCTTTGTTAATTTGTTTTGTAACTACACGCAGTGCACGTAGTCGAACAAGTAGTAAAGTGGCTTAAGTAAAGCCAAGTATCGATCCCAGGGCCCGAGCTACGGTACTAATTAACTTTAAGTGTTAATGAACTATATCTTTAAGAATGCGAGACAACCAAATAAATAATATTTTGAGAGTTTTGAGTTTTACTAATTAATAAGAATCTAAGGCAAAATTATAAGGTGAGTCAGAACTATAGTAATGAGCAGGCTGAGGTTAGCGAACATGTAGAGAATTAATTTATCAATACAATTAGGTTAATCTTTTCTTCGGTTGCTAGTCAAGAATTATTTCCTATGGATTGGAACTTTCGACTCCTATCCAATTTAAGAATCATGAGTCTTAATCTACATTTACGATGAAATAATTTCATGTTCTAGCCACACATTCAGATTCCGTAGTTGACTAATAAGACTTTCAAATATATTTCTATTACAGATAAATCAATTCTCAATTTTCCAAACTAAGAAGAGATCATATCCTACCAATTCACATCTTTCCAATTTCTTTCCTTTTCAAAATCAAAATTGGATTTTTTAGATATGCTAGCATGGCCAAACATTAATGCGTAAGAACAAGAATTGATAGAACAGCCATTGAAGAAAAGATGGCGAAATGATCAACAATTTACATTCTACTATAATTGTTCTTAACCTCGCGAAAGTGAATTTAGCCACTCATTTGTGGATTAAACATCATCAAATAGTATAATTCATACAAACAATTGAGATAAAGAGAAAAGAATGAGAAGAACCTAAATTTTCGTCCCCCTCAAGCACTTTGTAACCCACGTTCTTGCTCAACCAGAGTCGAGAATGTTTAAAATAAAACCTAAGTATGCTATTTATACTATTGAGAATTTTTAGAATAACAAACAACGTGGCACCGAGTGTATGAGGAGCCTCCCCTCCGTGCCACGGGGTATCGCGGACCCTCTTTAGAATTCGGCTCCTCGGCAATTTCACCTCAGCATTGCACACGGCACATCGCGAACTGGACAACATGCCACGGTGCTATCGTGCACCTACCGGTGCTATCGTGCACCTACACTGGAAATTGATGTCCCAGGTAATTGTACTCAACGTGACACGGAGTGCATCGCATGGCATTGCCTCCGTGTCACGGAGGTAACACGAACCTCCACTGAAAATTGAAAAATTTAATTCACCCGAGGCAGAATGCCTCCGTGATGGCAGTGTGACACGGATCCATCACGGAGCCCTTATTTTTACTGCTCTTCCTTATCCTTTTCCACTCCTTGTTTCCAAGTCCATTCCCGATCTTTACCAACATGTATCTTAGCTTCCAAAAATTCCATTTTACCTGCAAAACAACATTAATCATGTTGGTTAGTATAAATTCACATTTAACTACAAATCACATGAGAATGTACACTTAACGATAGATAAAAAAGTTGAAATGAAGCATTTGCGTATCACTTGGGCATGCAATTCTACCCAAGATCAGTCACGGGCCACGCCATGAGTTGTTCGTTGTCATCAAACTCGTGGTGACCAGTTGTGTCATGTTGGAAAAAATTTTCATCCTATGATCTTCTTACAATGGGTGTTCATCACGACCCATTATTACATACCATGAATCGTCCTATGACTCATGGTTTGTGGAATAGTCTAGCACCTTCCCTGAACTTTCACCTAATGACCCCATACCATGACCCGTACCAGGCTACCACAAGTTGTCCTTTAACTCATGGTCACTGAACAGTTCAGTACAGTTCTCTGAAGTTTATCCCACGATCTGTTACTACGACCCATTGCATGGTCTAACGATTCATTATACAACTCATGGGTTTTGGGAAACTAGAACATGAAAACTCAAACTGATCACCACGAGTATGACCACGACTCCTAGTACCTTCTAATGATTCATACTTTGACTCGTTCTGAGACAATAATTTTCACTTCTTACCGGTTTTATGCTCCATATCTAGGGTCTAATATTAGGGACTTTTGGGGTGTTACAGGGGCTCAGGTTGCTGTTCCAGCCAAATAGATATTCGAGTCTCCTATACCTCTAGAGATTTTGGATAGAGTAACAGAAGAGCAAGCAACATCAGTTTAGGGAGGTGTTGCACCTGCATTGACATCCTCAAATGTATTGGCATAGGTGTTGAATTTGTTGAGTGGGCTAGTAGGTAATGGGGAAGCACTTGCAACTCAAGTAAGTTAGCATTAAGGAGTGAAACATACAACCATTGTAACTTCCTAGATGGATGAGGTTTCTGATACATGGATATTTCTTAGATTGGTAACAGGGCTAATAATGACTAGAGAGAAGTATGATTTATTCTGGAGGTTCACTAAAATCAAGCCTCCCATCTTTTATGGCACCAAAGCGGAGGATACATACGAATTTATCATTGATTGTCATAAAAGGCTCATAAGATAGGGGTAGTGAAGAAATATGAGGTGGAGCTTGTCATCTTCCAACTGATGGGGGATCGAAAGTTGTGGTGGCGAGCATCAAAGAGTGTAGGCCGGCTGGGTCGCCTCCATTGACTTAGACCCAATTCTATTCCACCTTATTAGAGAAATATGTTCCTCATACTATGCAGGACAAGAGGCGTGATAAGTTCACTAGTACTGAGCAGGGCAATTCATCAGTTGCAGCCTACGAGGCCCACTTTCAATCCCTATCTAGGTATGCCTTGCAGTTATTGCCTATAAAGGAGGAGAGAATTAGATGGTTTGTAAAGGGTCTAATTGTGGGGCTCCAGTTGTCAGCCCTACAGATGGTATCTTCTGGGAGGACCTTCTAGGAGATGGTAGAGTATGTCAGGAATGTGGAGGGGTGAAATAGGATGGTTAGCAAATAATGTTGAGAAAAAGCCCCGAAAAGAGGGCAGCTACAATGGATCTTTTCTAAAGGCCCGATTCCTCAAGGGTACTCGATCTCCCCATTCAGTCAGCAATTCAGGTCACAATTGAGGGTCCAAGGACCAACCAACACGTTTTGGGTTATGTAGGGAGTACACCTCCTACACGTTCAGATTATGAGGGTCATCCTATATCATTGGCTCCATCTCATTATCCTATCATAGACAGGGTCTTTCACGAGTGTGGTGAGTATGGTCACATCCAGAGATAGTGTCCCAGATTGTTACAAAATGGTCAAATGATTCCACAACAGCCTCCCCGAGCTCCAGCTCAAGCAGGTAAGGGAGGTAGTGCATTTAGTAGGGACCGTCCTCAGCTTGGGCGGGGTGGCCACCCAATAAGTAGAGGTGAGATCTAACCCAATCATGAGGGTAGTTAGACTGGTGGAGGCGGCACGCAGCCCCGCAGAAGAGGATCACAAATAGGCAGATGGTCATATTTTTATGCTTTTCAGGTTAAACCTGAGGTAGAGGCTTCATATGTAGTTATCACCGGTACAATTCTTGTTTGTGACCAGATGGATACAACTTTATTTGGTCCTGGTTTTACTTTATCATATGTATCTACTTAATTTATTATGGGTCTAAGCTTGGTATATGATTTGCTTGACATGCTGATTTATGTTTCTACTCCTCTTCGTGATTTTGTGATTGTTAATAGAGTATACCGGTCATTATTGGTAACATTCATGTCATAAAATCTGGGTAGATTTGGTGATATTAGACATGGTTGATTTTGATATCATTTTGGGAATGAGTTGGTTTTCTCTCCACCATGAGATCTTAGACTATCATGCTAAGACCTTTACTATATCTACGTCAGGTATGTCTAGGCTTGAATAGAAGGGTGATTATACCCCTATCCCTAAAAAGATAATATCTTACATCCATGTTAAGAAGCTAGTGGAAAGAGGGTGTTTGGCATTTTTGACACGTATTTGGGATACTGATGCAGATGTCCCACCCATTGAATTAGTTCCGGTCATACGTAAATTCTTAGAAGTGTTTCCCGCAGATTTACCTGGTATGCCGCCGGACCGCGGTATTGATTTTTGCATACTTAGAGCCAGGGACTCGACCTATTTCCATTACACCATATGGGATAGCACCAACTGAGTTGAGAGTGTTAAAGGTACAGCTGCAGGACTTGCTTGGTAAAGGTTTTATCCACCCTAGTGTTTCCCCATGGGTTACTCCCGTGTTATTTGTGAAAAAGAAGAATGGGAGTATGCGAATGTGCATTATTTACCGGTAGTTGAATAAAGTCAATATCTAAAATAAGTACCCTCCTCCCTAGATTGATGACTTATTTGACTAGCTTCAGGATGCTTCAGTCTTCTTGAAAATTGACTTAAGGTCAGGGAACCATCAACTGAAGATTCAGGCTGAGGACATCCCTAAGAAGTTTTTCGGACTAGGTATGCGCACTATGAGTTTTTGGTTATGTCATTTGGGCTTATTAATGCTCCAACTTCTATCATGAGTTTGATGAATAGTGTGTTTAAGTCGTACTTGAATTCATTTATGATTGTGTTTATGGACGATATACTGGTTTATTTGATAAGTAAGAAGGAGAACGAGAATCATTTGAGGATTATTCTGGGGTTGCTGAAAGAAAAACAACTGTATGCTTTATTCTTGAAACATGAATTTTGTTATCCTTTTTAGGGGATGTGATTTCAAAGGAAGGAATTAAGGTGGATCCACAGAAGGTGGAGGAGGTTAAGAGCTGGGATAGGCCTACGTTGGTGATAGAAATTCATAGCTTTATGGGATTGGCTAGCTACTATTGTCGGTTTATGAAAGGTTTTTCTTCTGTGGCTTCTCAGTTGACCTGATTGACAGAGAAAGATATGCCATTTCAGTGGTCTGATGAGTGTGCAGAGAGCTTTCAAAAGCTCAAGATCTTGTTAACTATCGTCCCTATTCTAGCATTACCGGTTAAAGATAAAGATTTTTTAGTATATTGTGATGCTTCACAATCTGGTTTGAGTGTTATTTTGATGCATTATAGGTCATTGCATATGCTTCTAGGCAGCTAAAGGTGCATGAGAAGAACTATCCTACTCATGACTTGGAGTTGCCAGTGGTGGTTTTTGCGCTGATAATTTGGAGACACTATCTTTATGGTTTTTGATGTGAAATATTCACTAATCACCACAGTATGCAACATATGTTTACCCTAAGGGATCTTAACCTGAGGCAACAAAGGTGGATGGAGCTACTCAAAGATTACAATGTCACCATCTTATATCCTCCAGGTAAGGCAAATATGGTGGTTGATGCTCTAAGCAAGAAGATCGAGAGCATGGGTAGTTTGACTTATTTGGAGACTATTAAGCGTCTGCTGGCTAGATAGGTTTAAAGCTTAGCCAATAGTTTTATGAGACTTAATGTGTCTGAGTCGGGGGTCGTATTGGCTTATGTGGAGGCAAGATCTCATTTTTGGAGTAGATTAAGTCTAGATAGTTTGAGGATGTCAAATTGAGCAAGATTTGAGATAAGGTCTTGCAGGAAGAAGCCAAGGAGGCTATGATCGATAATGAGGGGGTCCTGAGGATCAAAGGGGCTGTATGTGTGCCCCGCGTGATCTAATTAAGACTATTCTAACAAAGGCTCATAGTTCAAGATAATCTGTACATCCTGGTGCCACCAAAATTTACTATGACTTAAAGCAGCAGTATTAGTGGGGGAGAATGAAGCATGATATTGTAGAATTTATTGCTCAATTTCTAAATTGTCATCAGGTGAAATATGAGAACCAGAGACCTGGAGGAACCCTTCAGAAAAAGCCCATTGTAGAATGAAAATGGGAAAGAATAGCTATGGATTTTGTATTTGGTCTTCTGAAGAACTTGGGAAAATTTGATTCTATCTGGGTTATCATTGGCAGGCTGACCAAGTCTGCCCATTTTGTTCCACTCCAAGTGACTTACAATGTAGAGAAGTTAGCCAGATTGTACATCAGGGAATTTGTTTGATTGTACGGGATCCTAATTTCTATTATTTCGGATAAAAGTACGCAGTTCACGTCTAACTTTTGGAGAACCTTGTAGGCTGAGTTGGGCACTAGGCTAGATTTGAAAATAGTATGTCATTCTCATCTCGATGGGTAGTCTGAGTAACAATTCAAGTATTGGAGGATATGCTCTGAGATTGTTTAATTGACTTTGGTGGTCACTGGGATCAGTTTTTTATCTTTGTTTGAGTTTTCTTACAATAATAACTATCATTCGAAGTATTGACGTAGCTCCATTTTAAGCCTTATATGGGAAGATATGTAGATCTCCTATTGGTTGGTTTGATGCTTTTGAGGTAAGACCATGGGGTACCGATCTTCTGAAAGATTCCTTGGGGAAGGCTAAAAAGATCCAGGAGAAGTTTTTGGCAGCCTAAAGTAGGCAGAAAGAATATACAAATTGAAAGGTTCGAGATATGGAGTTCATGGTGGGAGAGAAATTTTTGCTCAAGGTTTCGTCCATGAAGGGTATGATGAGGTTTTGGAAGTGAGGGAAGCATATTCCAAGGTAGATTACTCTATTTGAGGTTCTTCGACATGTAGGGGAAGTGACCTATGAATTGTCTTTGCCTCCTGGTTTGTCCGAAGTTCATCCGATGTTCCACGTTTCTATGTTGAAGAAGTACCACAATGATGGTACATATATCATTTGTTGGGATTCAATCTAACTTGAATAATATCTATTTTATAAAGAGGACCTATGGCTATCTTAGGGAGGTAGGCAAGTTAATATCCAAGGAGATCATGTTGGTGAGGTCGAGTGAAAGAATCATCCTGTGGAGGAGGCCACTTAGGATCCCGAATCAGAACTGCGTAGAAGGTACCCCAGCTGTTTGCTAAATCAGGTAATTCTTTCCCCCATTTTCTTTCTTTCCGTACATGGATGAATGATGGTTTAATTGGTATCTAATGTAATGATCCTTCCAGTCTTTATGGAGTTGTAAGGGCCATAGTACCCTATTAGAGTCCCCACAGTGAAACAGAGCTAATAAAAACTCAAAATGGGGTAGTTAAAAACTGAAATATGTCTAATCTTCATATAGATTGTTGTCTGTTGTGTTATTCTAGGGTTTGACCTAGTGAACTAGACCTTCGTAGGAAATTCTAAGACTACAGTGAATTCGTAGCACATCTTTACAACTAAGTACATATTTAGAAGGTGTTGCGATGTTGTAAGGAAAGACTTGTGTTTTGGGATGAAAAATATGTTATTTTACCGAGCTACTAGTTAATCGGGTACTGCTACAACGGTGGGATGTCCGCTTTAGCAAGACTTTTATAGCGGTCGGAGTGCCAGCATAGTGGTGGTTAACGAGGTGCCAAGCTCACCATAACGAAGATTTGATCTCTATAGCGAGTCCGCTACAACAAAGGTGGTACCATTGCAGTGGATGACGCGAGGCAGAATACCTGTATAAGTCAGTTATTTCAAGTTTTTTATCTCATTATTCTAAGGCATGAACTAGGATAACTTAAGAGCGATTTTTCCAAGGCAAGGGTGAATTTCCTCTTCAAGGTAAGAACTCTCCGTCAACCCTTTCACCTATCATTCGCCCTAATCCCCTAGGATCATTGAAGGTTCATCAATGGTAGAATGTGGGTTAGAACCCTAGAATTGTGAAAGTTAGAGTAATTCGAATGGGTGTGGGTAATTCTTGATTTCAAACCTAGTAGGTTGTTAAATTACACTTCCTAGGGTGAATTTGAATATGCTAGTTCATCAATGTGATAAATTGAGACCTAGAATTCAATAAAGTTGGGATCTTTAGCATTAAAATTACTTTAAAAGGATCTCAAGGAGCACAAACTCCATTAATTTGGCTAATGTGATCATTATGGCCCTAGACTATGATAACTTAACTGGAGAGTAATAGATTGAACCTTCATAATGGGTAAAATTT
Source organism: Datura stramonium (assembly GCA_018107945.1). Taxonomy (NCBI): domain Eukaryota; kingdom Viridiplantae; phylum Streptophyta; class Magnoliopsida; order Solanales; family Solanaceae; genus Datura; species Datura stramonium. The sequence goes on along the minus strand of JACEIK010001761.1, from coordinate 133,810 downwards.
GGGTGTATTTGAATTCCCAAGTCATACATTGAAGAGTGGATGATTAAATACTCTAAATTTATGTGTTCTAGACTTTGAGCATTTTGAGGCATTAAGAAAAGACAAAGTTCCCGTAGAGAAGCTTGCACATTCAAGTCTTCGATTGAGCAAGGTTATGGTTTACTTGGAGTTAGACATTGCTTAGTCCCTCGTATGTAATATGAATTGATGAGCATGATTGAATTATTTTTCAACATACTTGTGATTGGTATTGTGACTTGGAAAGACTTTGTGAATAAATTTTGAAACTTCCGAGTCTCATAATTCATGATTTTGAAGTGTAATTATGATAATCAATGTGTAGTTATGGTTACTGAATGTGTGATAATCGAATAAAGGGCCTGCTAAAAGTGTGCATGATGATTAAATAGTATACCACTATTATGCTATGAGTGGCTCATATCCGTGGAGAGCATTCAGATGATTAGTTATGTGATGCTTGAGGAATACTATATTCCTCTGAGTTAAGTGGCTCATGTCCGAGGTGAGTATTCGGACGAGCAGTTATGATATGAGTAGCTCATGTTCGAGGAGAGCATTTAATATCGGCCCCCCTCACGATTTTGCTCTCTATTGCCCTATCTCTCATTTCGATCAGGCCACCCTTGTATCTCATGGTTCCTTCAACCTTGGTTCTCTTCCCTTGGGTGCCAAGGGCCTTGATTATTCCCTTGGTACCCGAATTGAGAACCCCCAATTTGATTTTTCATATATTGGCACTCCTCCTTATACTGTGGTGGAAAAGACTCTCCCTCAAAATGCATTGGACCTTGAATTCCCACAGCATTCACAAATTTTAGGCTCGACTCCCATCACATGCTTAGTCATTAACTCCAGTTGAGTCATCATTTGAGCAAGATTTTATCTCACTCTTCGTCTCTTTTTCTCATTTCAGCTATTAGCAAACTAGAACCAGCATCATGTGAAGATACATTTGTCTCCCTTGTATGCCATGCCCTATTAGTCTTCGTCATCCTGTCCAAGAGGGATTTAGCTAGACCATATGTCTGATCCATGATTAATCCTCCCACTAGATTATTGGCGATTAATTTATTGATGGAGTCTAGGACTCAATAAAAGCTTTGAAGTAGCACTCCATCGGGAAGACCATAGTTAGGGCAAAGAGACACTTTCTTCTTGAATTTCATCCATGCTTCACGCAAAGGCTCACCCTGCTCTTGCCTTAAGTTTGTAATATCGCCCCTCAGCTGCAACATCCTTGAAAAGGGAAAAGGCGATCCAAAAATGCTTCTGTCAACTCTTTCCACGAGGTGATACATCTTGGAGGCAACCCCTCCAACCACATAGTTGCTTCTCCTGTTAGGGAGAATGGAAAGGGCCTCAACCTGATAGACTCCTGGCTTATATTTGTTATGTTAAAAGGTTGGCAAATCTCTAGGAAGTTCCTCAAATGGCAGTTATCCTCACTTGGTGTACCTCATTTCATTTGCAACAGGTGCAATATCGTACTAGTGACATGAAACACCGCATTCCCCACGGTAGCTGGTAGGCGAATGGCACCTGCGATCTCAGGCATAACGGGATTATCCTTTTCATGTTCCATATTTCCATCCCCCGAGCTATCTCCTACTTGCGAATGTTGGCTCATATGAATTCACCCTAGATGACCAACAATAAGAACAATGTTAAAATACTTAAGATGCAAGATTAATTAAAATTAACAAACAACTCAAGGATATTAAGCGATAGTCCCTGGCAACGACGCTATTTTTGATAACGCTCAAACAACATCCTAATTTAGATGGAATGTAAGTGATCATTGTATCAAAATAAATTACCCAATGAGTGTTGGGGTTGAATTCCACAAAATAAATAACCCGATGAGTGTTGGGGTCGAATCCCACCAGACTAGAGAATGATTTACACAAGAGTTTTTAGTGAATTGAATTGATTCGCATCCAGGAAATAAAAATGTAAATGAAAATTTTGGGGGGGAGTGAAGGCAAAAATATTGTGGATTCTAAAATCAGCTAATCAAGAGAGCAAGATCCAAAATTGAAAAACAATAATGAGCAATGGATAGAGTTGTGGTGTAGATGGGGTGTCAATCAAATCGGGATTTATTAAACAGTCAAGTTATTACTAATATGTGTAAATAACCTTGGAAAAATATGGAACCCGATGTTTTTCAACCATTTGGGCTCCTTATCCTCGAGTCTTTTCGACCCTCAAGGTACATTTCAACTTTTCCAATATAATTTGGATTAGGGGCTGAGCTATTTCTAGACAACAACCTCTAAAGGGATTATGTTCATGGGTTTTGGCTATTTCTGCCGAACCCCACATAATTTGATCCCAATCGCTATTAAATCCCCCATTACTTAATTCTTCTTTTTCAAGATAAAATCAAGTAAGAAAACAATACCCATATTTGCAACTATGAGCAATCAACTATAATTTGAGGAGAATTCAATAGATTTACACTAATTAAGTAATTACAAGACAAATCTAGCAATACCCAATCAAATTAAGCACCCATCATCACAAACCTCTAGCTATAGATTTAGCTACTCATAATTGAGGAATACAATCACATATTCATTAATAAACTCAATAATTTTATCATTAAGAGTAAGCATAATCAAGTTCACAATATTTCTACATAGTAGTTATACCTTGCTGAAGAAGAAGAAGAAGATGAAAAAGAAATATTCAAATATTTCTTTCTTCTCACACGGAGTTCTTTCTCTTCCAAAAAGTAAAGGGAATATTCAGTCCTCTATTTAGAGTACTTTATTCTAGAATATATACAAAAAAATAGGTCTTACATTCTTCTCTTTTTTAGGGCTAGACGTTTTTGCCCTTTTCAGGCATCTTTCACTTGCGATGGAACCAGCGGTTTGCCAGTTGCTATCCGTGAGCCGTCTATTGCTTTCCTCTATGATCCAGTGAAGTTTCAAGGTATTTAGGAGATGCCTTCGGAGGTTCGCCGATTTTCATCTATGAGCCACCAGTTGATTTCATCATTTTTCTAGTCAAGTTCAGCACCTTTTGGCAATGGAATCGGCGGATCCCCGATTTTTGTTCACCAGCTGCCAGTTACAGTTGCTCATCAAACCAGTGGTTGCCTGTGGTTGACCGGAGTTTTGTCGGTGTCCTCCGGTGGAGCACTGATTTTCACCTGAATCATATCCTTTTTACTCTATTTCATGCTCCTTCTCTTCAAATTAGATATCTGCACATAAAAAGGAAAAAAGGAAAAAAATCCAACTTAAGGACTTGAAAACTAAGTTAAAGTTCATGCTTAAGTGCCTAATGAGTTGGTAAATTACCAACTCATCAAGGGTATTTAGGTGGATCCTCTAAAGATGGAAGCCATTAAAAACCGACCAAGACCCACTTCACTATCAGACATTAGGAGTTTCTTAGGGATAGATGGATATTATCGATGGTCCGTAAAAGGATTTAGAAGAATGTGAATTTCTAGTGGTCCGAGGAATGTGAGAAGAGTTTTCAGGAGTTGAAGACTCGACGCACTACAACTCCAGTTTTAACTTTACTAGAAGGTTCAGATGGGTTCGTGATTTACTGTGGCGCCTCTATAGTTGGTCTAGGTTGTGTATTGATGCAACATGGTAAACTTGTAGCTTATGCTTCCAGACTGCTTAAGGCTCATGAGAAGAACTATTTGACTCAAGATCTTGAGTTGGCAGAGGTGGTATTTTCCATGAAGATTTAGAGGCAATGTCTTTATAGGGTTCATATGGATATTTTTATTGACCACAAAAGTCTACAGTATGTGTTCAGTCAGAAGGAACTAAATCTATGTCAGAGAAGGTCGTTGGAGTTGCTGAAAGATTATCACATGAGTGTTTTGTAAAACCCGGGTAAAGCCAATATGGTGGCCGACGCCCACAGCAGGATGTCAATGGGTAGTGTTTCTCATGTTGAGGATGACAAGAAGAAGCTGGTTAAATATGTTCACAGATTGGCCCGATTAGGACATTGGTTGACTCAGTAGAAGGTGGAGTTGAGTCTAGAATGGGTCAGAGTCCTCTCTTGTGGTGGAGATTAAGGCAAAGAAAGATGATAACCCAATATTACATAAGTTGAAGAAGCAGTCCTAAGGAGAGAGGTGGAAGCATTCTCCAAAGGGGGAGATGGTATGCTCTGTTACTAGGATAGGTTGTGTGCTCCAAATGTAGATGATTTAAGGCAGCGAACACTAATGGAAGCTCACAGATCCAAGTATTCTATCCACCTAGGTGCCACCAAGATGTACCGTGATCTACGGGAAGTCTATTGGTGGAATGACATGAAGAAGGACATCGCAGAATTTGTAACTAAGTATCCTAACTGCCAGCATGTGAAGGTTGAGCACCAGAGACCAATAGGTATGACTCAAGAAATTAGCATCCTTACTTGAAAGTGGGAAGAGATCAACATGGATTTCATTATAGGTCTGTCTTATATGCATAGACAGTATGATTCGATTTGGGTGGTTATAGACTAGATGACTAAGGTAGCACATTTCCTACCAGTCAAGACCACAAATTCAACAGAGGATTATGCTTGGCTGTACATTCAAGAGTTGGTCAGATTTCATGGGATCCCTTTGTCTATCATTTTGGATAGGGGTATTAACTTCACCTCACAATTCTAGAAGTCATTTTAAAAGGGACTTGGTACTCAAGTAAGCTCGGCACAACTTTCCATCCACAGACATATTGCCAGGCTGAGCAGACTATTCAGACCCTAGAGGATATGTTGATGGCTTGCATGATCGATTTCAAGGGAAACTGGGATGATCACCTACCTCTCATTGAGTTTTCATATAAAAAAAACTACCACTCCAACATTCAGATGGCCCCATTCGAGGCACTATATGGTAGGAGGTGTAGGTCTCCTATAGGGTGGTTTGAGGTTGGTGAAGCTACCTTGATAGGGCTTGATTTGGTTTATGAGGCCATGTAGAAAGTCCATCTTATCAAAGAAAGACTGAAAACAACTCAAAGTCACCAGAAATAATATGCAGGTGTGAGGAGAAGAGAGATGGAGTTTGCTATGGATGAATGTGTATATTTTAAAATTTTCACCTATGAAAGGGGTGATGAGGTTTGGGAAGAAAGGAAAGCTTAGTCCTAGATATATCAGTCCTAACAGGATTCAGAGGTGCATTAGCAATGTGGCCTATGAGTTAGACTTTCCTGCGAAGTTAGCATTGGTGCATCCAGTCTTCCATGTGTCTTTGTAGAAAAAATTCATCGGTGATCCGACCTAAGTTGTGCTTTTAGAGAGAGTAGGCATAAAGGATAGTCTCTCTTACGAGGAGGTCCTAGTTGAGATCCTTGACTGTCAGGTTTGTAAGTTGAGTAATAAGAAGGTTTCCTTGGTAAAGGTTCTTTGGAGGAACCAGCTTGTAGAGAAGCTACGTGGGACGACGAAGCAGATATAATAGCTAAGATCCTCACCTCTTCTCGTCCAGCTCAACTTCAGCATCAGGTACTAGTTTCTACCTTAGTATTCCACTCAATCTCATATTGGTTTCGTGTCATTTAGTTCTATTCATGTCTTAGTATGCATTCATGATTCATGTTTTAGTTCATTTATGTATCTCAGTTTGGAGTCAGTCACTCCACCATTAATCAGTCTATAGTTTTCAATTTTGAGATTGCATCTCTTTCCCTACTCTTCCAGCTTAATCAGTCTCCATTCGAAGACGAATGTTCCCAAGGGGGAGATATTGTAACACTCCAAAAGTCCTTAAGGCTAGACCCTATATATGGATCATGAAACCAATAAGGAGTGAAATTATTTTCCTCAGAACGATTCAAAGTACGACTTGTTAGAAGGTACCACAAGTCGTGGTTAGACTCGTGTTGAGCAGTCTGAGTTTTCATATTCTAGTTTCTCAAAACCCGCGAGTCATATGACGACTTGTTATAACATACAATGGGTCATAGTAATGGATCATGGGATAAACTTTAAAGAACTATACTGGACTATTTCAGTGAGCACGAGTCAAAGGAAGACTCTTGATAGCCTGGTTGGGGTTGTGGTATGGGGTCATTGGGTGGAAATTGCTAAACGATTCCACAGACTACAAGTCATAGGATTACTCATGGTATGTCATAATGGGTCATGATGAGCACCTGTGGTAAGAATATTAGAGGATGAAAATTTGGTCCAGCATGTTATGACTGGTCACCACGAGTCATGGTGACAACAAACGACTAGCGGCATAGCTCATAACGACTGGCGGACAAGTTTTAAGTGTGTTTTCCCAAGGGTAATTTCATAACTTTCCATTCTTTTAATTCCTAAAATATGTCATTTTGGGGTGTTTGAAAAGGGGATTTAGGGAATTAGCTGAGTATTTTTCCTCATTCCTCTCAATAACCATACGTAGAACTCAGGTAGACCTCTCAAGCTAAGAACTAGGGTTTTTTGCTGCTTCTCAGAATTTCAAGACTTCTTCTCAAGGAATATTATACAAGTATGCAGGGATCCAACAAGACTATTCTTTCACCCTTGTGTTCCAAACTACTTTTCAGAAAAACATAATCATTTCCAGCCTTGTAGGAGATTATAAGTTAGGGTTTTTCAGTTAGCTTATGAATCCCTAAATTTTAGTAATTCTTCAAGTTTTCCATGACTATTATCATATGAAATTCAAGTCTTGGTTTCATTTATACAGTATGCTTTCCTAGCCCTCATTTTTAGCATGATTTTGGAATAAAACTTGCACGATTTAGAATCTGATCATAAATGTTGTACTATCATGATTCTATCATTTGAATATGAATTCTAACGTAAATGCTTTAAATAAAAGTCAATATTTTCATATTATGAGTATGCTTAGTATTTTCAACTATCAATTATTAGTTATCAGTATTACCAGATTTTTTGTATTTCTCAATTATCAAGTCCTTAGACTATCAAGACACTTCCAGATAAGTAGTTCTGACTCAGTCTTAGGACATCAATTTCGAGCTATCAGTACAGCTAGATATAATTAGGTTTTCAGTTGGGAGTAGTACTTAGCACCAAGTTTGTCAGGGTTTAGTGCACCCAGGTTCCTAAAACTACGTGACACCATAGGTCTTTAGCCCCCGTGGGTATCAGTTAGGGATCACATAGATCAACCACTATACCTTGGCAAGGTACAATAGGCTCGATTCGGTGGGGGTGTATATATCAAACTCCATGTCTATATCACGTGGTTTTATGTCAGTTAATAGGCTCCCTACAAGTCAGTTACAGCTCCTAGTCCAGTCTCAATTTCTGATTTTAGGATATGCACATAATTCACCAGTATCACCTAGGCCACCTTATCACCCTTTTGTTATTGTTTTGTTCTCCAATGTTCTGAGTGTTTTCTAAATTTTGTGCATAATACTAACCTCAATCTACAGCATCATGTCCACATCCAGACAAATAAGAAAATGGAAAAGCACCAATAAGCAACATCGATGCACAAACTGCCCCTTCTAATAAAACCCAGCATCTAACATATATTCGCTTTGGGCTTGCTGGAGCGGAAGAATATTACATGTCCTTCTAGGAAAAGCATTCCATTCATGCTGAAACTCAATTTGAGTTAGAGTCCTTCAGAATTGATTTTCCCAATATCTACTATCAGATTGGCATGCAAGATTAGGGTCCTTTCACCATACCTGCTGACCCCTATTTTCCTGAGTTAGGTGTGGGAGTTCTATGCATCATACAAGGTACAACAAATCCTCCTAAAACAAAAGGGACAAACTGATACATTTCCATGCCTACCGTCTGTATAGATGCGTGGCCAAGAGGTGCCCATAACTCCAGAAGCAATCAATTCTCTCTATTGGGCTGAGGCAATCCAACCAAATTCAACATTCCGCAGAAAGGTAGAGGATAAAGTGAACTAGTTCCAATGGGTAGCCAACATAATTGCAATAGGTCAACCACAGTTGGCCATCTCCAGGGGTCTGATTCGTCATCGTGACCTGAAATTTGGAGCCCGTATATGGCTAGATTTGGTTTGTGCTCGGTTAATACCTTCTCATAATACAACAAAAGTCCCAATTGAAGTTTCAATTCTTATTATCTGCATCATGGATCATGTACACATCAATTTTGGAGAGATCATTGCAGATCAATTCAAAAGAAGGGCCAAGCAGCAGGACACATCATTGCCATATCCTATCCTTGTGAGTATGTTGTGTATGCGGGCTTCATGCCCTTTGTTCCATCCATCAGATAAATCTATGCGGGCTGACGGTGTGATTACGTTGGCCACCAAAACTAATAGAGATTCCCCAGCCATGAAGCAAGCTGAAAGTCACATCTTTGACTAATATACACGGGCTTCTGAGAGGATTTTTTAATCAAGCCAAGAGGAATCAATTTAGCAGTCCATACTAGGTAGAGCCTTTCTTTCTCGGTCATCTGTCTTAATAAGTGGATTCCGATTCATGTAGTCCTTCTCTGCTGCATTGGTCTTTTCACTCCCCACTCTCCACCATAAAAAAATCTTCCCACTATATCTCAGGAGTAGTCAAAGGAAGAGAAATTCTTGCAACTACAAAAACTACAACAATCTCCATGAACAGACGCTTTGTCATTTCGAAAAGCAATGAAAAAGGCTATTGAATTAACAGAACAAGCAGATACAAAAGGAATTATAATACAAATTGTGGGGCGGCAAAGATACAAAGAACAGGACTCAACCACCATCTTCTATGCCCTCTAGCACACCTGAAGGCCAGTTCCAAGCAGCTGAGGCTCTCGCCACTGATCTTGGGCATATTTATATGCCCAAGTGATACTCAAATGCGTCGTTTCGTCTTGTTTATCTAACGATGTTTGTACATTCTCATGTAAATTGTAGTA
>JACEIK010001761.1:105182-115650 GCA_018107945.1 Datura stramonium | reverse complement strand
ATCTAGACCACGGGAACAAGTTTTTGTCTACACCTACTGACTTGCTCAAAATAGCACAAATGGTCTAAGTGCATGAACGTAAGATTGTGAAGCTATAAAAAGCCATCCCCTCCATGATCCAACAAGCCATTAAGAAAGTCATGCAACCTGCTAGAGATAAGTTGAGAGGCGTTTGTGCTACAGTTGAAGTCTTAGAATATGAAGTGATTACTTTGAGGAAGGATGTGGGTACACTCACTGTACCTCCACCTGCCAGCAACCCAACCCCTCCTAAGCTAGCTTCGGTGAATTCACAGCCCGAGGCACCCAAGAGCCCACCTAATGATTGGTGGGTGGGGTATGACAGTGCATCAGAAATGGTGTCGGATGAGGATACATATTATAGCCGACCACCACCGTCACCAATGATCACTATGCACGAAGTAGATCCATCTTGGAAATCCGGTGGGGTAGATACCACTTCATATCATGAGCTTCGAACCCTACCGGATTAATGGGTGGTCCCCGGACTTGGGAAACCATTGGAACTCCCACCTGATCCATTGATGCCGACTGTTTCGAAAACAACTTCTTGGCATTTTGATGTGGCCACATATTCCTAGGGCCCTCGTCCCAATTACTAATTCTGTCAGGAAGTCCCCTTTAACTTGCTGTATTTGCTTTTCATTCCTTTGAGGCAATGTCCGATTTAAAGTGGGGAGATGGAGGGAATATCTTACAATGCAATGAAATGAATGATTTTTGAATGTTAGTGCTAAAAAAGGGGTCCTTTATTTGAATTATTAAATATTGCATATGAGCCAAATCTTTTGTTCGCCTGTGTAAGTAGTAGAATAGTAATCAAACTCCAAGGGGTTTCTTCATACCACGGATCTTTCCTAAGTTGCATTTGTATTTTTTTTCTCTTTGTTGTCGAACCAGGTTGGCACTTCCCAATGATAGATTGTGAGGCGAATCTCTTAAGGGAAAATTCCATGTCCTTCTTGAGTCTGTTGTGGAGCTATTTTAAGAGGTACCACCTAAAATTTTGAAATGAAGATGAGAAAATAAAAATGGGCCTTTGAAATGAGAATGTAGCACTCTTTGTCATACATTGTAGATTCCTTAAATGGCCTATGTATTTGCATGCTCTAATGTCTTGAATCAAGACCTTGTGATAATAATGACTTTTGTGGACTCTATGTGTGTGATTCCTGGTGTGATAAGGATCTTTGTGAATCGTATGCATTGCTTCTTATCTAACAGTTGTCCTAAGAGCTACTCAAGGTGAAATCATAGATGTAGCTTGTCATGCCCCACCTTGGGAGGCATTACTGGCACCTGGTGCCCTATTAGGATCTGAACTGACTGAGCTGACTGAGTTGACTGAGCCTAAGCACTTCTGGTGCAGGCTTACTCCGCAATTTAAGAAAATAACAGGCTATATCTCGACTGTAAATACAACCTCCGGCCGACAAGGCCTTATAGCCACCTGTAAAATAAAACCAGCTAGCCAGAAACAAGCAAGAACAGGGAATCCTATGCGGGCTGACAAGGACACCATGATGCCTAGTTATGACTGTAAAGTAAATCCAGTACTAAGCTAAACTATGACCGACAAGGCCGTTAATATGCTAGCTAAACAAGGCCCCACACGGCCAACACATAAACTAAAACACATATGGGGCCCACACGACCAACAATAGCTAACCATAGGGAAATAGAAACAATCTGCAAGCCTCTAGGAGTAATATGACGGTCGGGACAGGGCCCCGACCTACCCATGAACTGTAAAATCAAGAAGAAGTAAACCTTCTATCTACAAGCTCCGGAAGAAAGGAGCTACTGCCCTAGTGATGCTGGGTAAAAGATACGAGGGACCTTCTCCTCGTCTATCTGTACCTGTAGGCAAGTAATGCAGCACCCTAGAAAGGGCGTCAGTACAATGTGTACTGAATATGTAAGGCGATAACTATAAATGACTGAAATAAGGATATAGAACTGAAGATAACTGAAATAAAGGGGGTAGAGATCATACCTGAGTAATAGAACTTCTTACTCTCTAACTTTATTAATAACTAAAGCAAACAAGAACCTTACCTGGCCCCATAAGCCGGAAGGTACAACCAGCATAGAATAACCCACCTGGGGCCCCAAATAAGCCATGGTGAGTACACCTCAGTCTATATACCCCTATCCACAGTCATACTATGTCAACTAATAGCTATAATCGTCCTATCAATCCCCTGGGTCATGAAGGCTATACAGGCATAATCCATCTCAAACTAAACATGGAATACAAGTTTCAACTAATAACAACAACCAATCATAATAGGCATGCTTCTGGTTCTCTTACTGGGACTCAACTGAGTTATCATGCTAATAAAACTAACTTGCCGAAAGAAACTTCCTTAACAAACCTCGTTTGCCGATTACTGATTAACTGGCAAGCTTCAGCTCGTATTCAGCTGTCTCACATAGAAATATTAACTAGATTTCAACTTGACGGAACAATGTTGAAAACTCATAATTTCTTGAGAATCTAGAAGGGAGAAATTCTTACTTAAAGCTTGTGATCGTATTGACACTAGTTTGGAACAATTCCAACAACTTTAGCTCGGCGGGGTTAGATTTGCTGGGAGAATTTCGCAAAACTAACTCCGTAATAATGCTCCCTGCAACCTTATACTTTGGTACCCGAAGTTAATTTGAATTCAAGCAGCGTTTCATAGCGTAAATGGAGGAAATTTATTTAATTTCCCGTGGTTTCTCTCTTCTCTGGTCATTTGAAATTTAAGGAAATAACATTGAATCAAAGGGGAGGGATTTATATACTTGAGGCAGTGGACAGGGGTCCGTAGCACGGACCCTCTCACGCCAACTTGATGGCGTGCCACGGAGCTCATCACGGAGTACATGGTCCGTGCCATGCTGCTCCGTTGGGCAGTTGGCCCGACCTCCTCCCGTGCGGCCCCGACTCCGTGCTCGTTTGACCTTTTCCCAGGCCCCTTTCTCGTACGTATTGTTCTCTAAAACTCTTAGCCAACGTAAGAATAGGTCATCTAAACATTAGAAACTTACGGGGTGTAACATCCTCCCCCCTTTAGTAACATTCACCCTCGAATGTTAACTTTAGCTTACAGGCGTCTTAACTCTTATAACTACTCATTATGGAAAAGTTTCGGCAGAGTCTTCCCTGTAATATGGACTATCCAAAAATCCTGAAACATAGAAAAGTCCAATACAAGTATTTAAAATAACACTATAGCAACTGTTTCTCAACAAAATTGTTACTAGCTGAGCAATATATGTAACACACATCACAGAATAAACCGAATCTTAAACGTACCTTAACTGCATAGCCTAGCTAAGTCTAGAACAAATGAGGATATCTGGATTTCATGTCGTCCTCAACTTCCCAATCCATTTCCTCTCTATTCTTGTTTCTCCACAGCACCTTAACAAAAGCAACATCCTTAGTCCTCAATCTGCGAACCTGCCGATCTAATATAGCTATTGGACTCTCTTCATAGGTTAATTCCTCGGTAACCTATACATCCTCAACTGGAAACATTCGGGATGGATCCCCTATGCATATCAGCATAAGATTTCTGGCGGCTCTTAGCTGTCAGCAGACGTTCTCTGATAAGATTTCCTTTCTCTTTTGACTGGTGAATTATATCCGCCCCAATTAACTCTGTCTCTCCAACCTCGAACCAACCAACTGGGGACGTACATTTTTGCCCGTATAAAGCCTCATAAGGCACCATTCGCTGAATGGTAACTGTTATTGTAGGCAAACTCAATAATGGATAAATGTTCATCCCAACTTCCTCCAAAATCCAGCCCACATGCCCGTAACATATCCTCGAGCGTCTGAATTATATGTTTCGCCTGCCCATCTGTCTGAGGGTGGAATGCCATACTTAGATTAACCTGCATCCCTAGACCTTTCTGGAAGGATTGCCAAAATTTTGCTGTGAATTGAGCCCCTCTATCGGAAATGGTTGATACTAGAACACCATACAATCATACTATTTCTATGATATACAATTCAGCGTAGTCCTCGGCTGAGAAGGTAGCCCTGACTGGCAGAAAGTGAGCTGATATCGTCAATATGTCAACAATCACCCAGATGGAATCAAATTTACGCCTGATGTGACGTAACCCTGTCACAAAATCCATATTAATTGTCTCACATTTCCACATAGGCACTGCTATCTCTTGTGTCAGTCCGCTGAGTTTTTGATGTTTGGCTTTCACCTGCTGGCAATTAGGACATTGAGCTACAAATTCTGCTATATCTTTTTTCACTCCCGACCACCTGTAAATCTCTTTTATATCATGATACATCTTTGTTGAACCTGGATGAAAAGAATAACGGGAATAATGTACCTCACTTATATTCTGCTGGTGAAGTCTTTTTGCATCCGGGACACAAAGGCGACCCCAATGCCTCAAAGCTCCGTGTTTCGTTACCTTGAAATCCGTTACCTCCCCTCGCTGAGCCTTATTTCTGAGCTGGGCTATGTGAGGGTCTTCATATTACTGATCCTTTACTTCTACCACTAATGATGATACAATAGTATTTTGAATCACTGCTCCGCTGTCCCCTGAATCTACTATACGAACGGCCAGATTGGCCAACTGGTGCAATTCTCGAGCTAGTTCTCACTGTTCTGGCCTCAGGTATGCTAAGCTTCACATGGATTTACGACTGAGGACATCTGCTACAACATTGGCTTTTCCTAGATGATATAAAATATTTACATCATAGTCTTTCAATAATCCTAACCAGCGGTGCTGCCGCAAATTCAACTCTTTCTGTGTGAACATATACTGGAGGCTCTTGTGGTTAGTGAAAATATCTACATGAACACCGTAAAAATAGTGCCTCCATATTTTCAAGGCATGAATCACTGCGGCTAATTCCAGGTCATGGGTGGGGTAGTTCTTCTCATGCTTCCTCAACTGCCCAAATGCGTAAGCAAGTACTTAACCATGTTGCATCAGAACACACCCTAACCCGACGCTTGAAGCATTACAGTATACTACATAACCCTCTAATCCTTCTGGCAAGGCTAATATTGGTGTTGATGTCAACCTGTTTTTCAATTCCTGAAAACTCTGCTCACATGCTTCAGTCTAGTGAAATTTAGCTTCTTTCAGAGTTAACTTGGTCAAAGGCGTTGCTAAGCTGGAAAATCCTTCCATGAACCTCCTGTAATACCCGGCTAACCACAGGAAACTGCGTACCTCGGTAGGAGTGGTAGGTCTAGGACATGCTTTCACTGATTTAATTTTCTGCGAGTCTACCTGAATACCAGCATCTGACACAATATGTCCCAAAAAGGCTACTGAATTCAGCCAAAATTCACACTTAGTAAACTTCGCATACAACTGGAGATTCTTGAGGGTTTGGAGCACTTCCCGTAGGTGATCCCGGCAATCTTCCTCTGAGCGGGAATATACCAGAATATCATCAATAAATAATATCACAAACAGGTCCAAATACAGCCTGAAGATGCTGTTCATCAAGTCTATAAACGCTGCGGGAGCATTCATCAGTCCAAAGGACATGACTAGAAATTCAAAGTGTCTATAGCTGGTCCTGAAAGCTGTTTTTGGAATATCCCTCTCACGAACCTAAACCTTATGGTACCCTGACCTTAAGTCAATATTTGAGAAATACTTTGCCCCCTGCAACTGGTCAAATAAGTCGTCTATTTTGGGAAGCGGGTACTTATTATTGATAGTAACTTTATTCAGCTGCCGGTAATATATACACATACGGAGGGAGCCATCCTTCTTTCTTAAACAAAATTGGTGCTCCCCACGGTGAAGTACTCGGCCTGATGAAGCCCTTATCTAACAGATCTTTCAACTGTTCCTTCAATTCTCAGAGCTCCGCAGGAGCCATTCCATACGGAGGAATAGATATGGGTTGAGTACCTGGTAATAAATCAATTGCAAAGTCGATATCCCATTCAGGGGAATGCCAGGTAACTCATCCGGGAATACATCTGAAAATTCACTGATTACTGGAATGGAATGAAGAGTCGAAGATTCTTCTTAGACATCCTAAACCCTAACAATATAATAAATACATCCTTTCTCTATCAATTTTCTCGCCCGAAGATAGAAAATAAACCTACCTTTTGGTGTGGCTGTACTACCTTTCCACTCCCATACAACCTCTCCTGGAAAGTGGAATCGGATAGTCTTGGTCCAGCATTAAACATTGGTATAGCATGGCGCTAGCCAATCCATACCCATAATTGCATCAAAATCAATCATTTCAAGTTCTATCAAGTCTGCTAAAGTTTGAAGACCATTAACCTCTACTGTGAATCCCTGGTAGACCCTCTTGGCTATAATAGAGTCACTGACGGGTGTGGACACTGAGAAAGGTCGTTGAAGTGATTCTGGCGTGATACCGAACTTCTGAGCCACTAATGGGGTAACATAAGACAAGGTGGATCCTAGATCTATCAGTACATAAAAAGAATGAGAGCAAATGTCCAGCATACCTATCACCACATCCGGTGACGACTCTGACTCCTGTCGTCCCGATAAAGCATTAGTGCGATCTTGACCGGTAGCTGAGCTAGATGCCCCTGATCTGTCTCGGCCTCTGTCGGCTGTAACTGAGGGCCTATGCCCTGCTAGAGATGTTGGGGCATGTGATCCTACTGAAGATCTATCCTGTTGGTCCCGATCACTTTGACCCCTGGCTGGACAATCCCTCATCTGATGACCCTCTAGTCCACAGGTATAAAATGCTATGGAACCATACCTGCATGCCCCGTAGTGACATCGACTGCAAACAAGGAAAAGCAGCGCGATGAATCTACTATGCTCCACTCCTCTCTGCTGTTGTGAACTTGCTGATCGTTAGCTCTCGCCGGGCCTTGACTGCCCCCGACGACCAGATCCACTCCCCTACTGCTATTGTGGGGGTGGGGGTCTTGGTGGTCTGCCTGAAAATTATGGCTTGGGTCCACCCTAGGAATCCGCCTGCATGCCACTGGTCTGACTCTACGGCGCTGCTCCTGATCTGCCTTTCTTATCTCCCGTTGCCGTTATTTGATCCCTTTAATATTCTAAGAAAAATCCTGAATGTGGGAAATATCCATGTCCTCTCGTAGATTAGCTTGAATACAAGTCTCCACATATTCTGGATTCATCCCTATAATTAACTGATGCACCCTAGCCGGCATGGTATCCACAAAAGCTGGTGCATATCGGGCCAAGGATTCGAACATCATAGCATATTCCCGGACACTCATCGACCCCTGCTCTAGATGTAGGAACTGATCAATACAAGCCTGTCGAATTTCCCGTGGTAGGTAGTGGTCCAGAAAAGCCTCTGAGAAATTGGGCCAAGTCGGAGGGGCAACACCTCTCCCTCGGGACCTCTCCCAACTCTCGTACCATAGTACTGCGATGTCCTGTAGCCAGAATACTGCTAACTCCACCGAATCCGTAGGTGTAGCATGCGTTACCCTGAAAATCCGCTGCATCTGATCCAAGAAATCCTGAGGGTCCTGTTCCCGGTCTATCCCTGTGAACTTCGGGGGACTCAGTGCAAGAAAATCCAGACCCTCGAACTACCAGGTCCTCGTAAGGACTCTGTGACCACGAACGTCACTGGTTGATGTTGTGCAGCCATCATCTGAGCTAACATAACAACAGCACTCCTAAACTCCTGATCCGATGGTACCGGTATAGAGACTGCTGGAGGCGGTGCCGTCACATTCTTGACATAGTGGAGAGTGCTGGGGAGGCCGAGATGAAGCCTCCCTATCGCCATCAGATCGAGTTGACTCTGACTGAGGCACCCTGCTAGTGCCTTCCCTTGCTGCAACATCCAATTTCCTACCAGTCGTAGGGTGTCGTGGCTCTCTTATTTCTCTGTAGATAAAAGAATGGTAAGCTTAGGGACTCAACCCTATAATGTACAGCTCTATATAACGACTGGATAAGAAGAAAGAGTAACCATCCTATCATGCCTAGCAGCCTCCTTCCTATAGAATGTGGTGCACAACATATCCATAGACAAGACTCTACTTAGTACGGCTTGCAGACTCCCTAGGATATGACCTGCTCTAACACCAAGTTTGTCACACCCCACCTTCGGAGGCATGATTGGCACCTAGTGCTCTACTTACTAGGATCTGAACTGACTGAGCTGACTAAGCCTAAGCACTTCTGGTGAAGGATTACTCCCCAATTCAAGAAAACAACGGGCTATATCTCGGCTGTAAATACAACCTCCAGTCGACAAGGCCTTATAGACAACTGTAAAAAAGAAAACCAGCTAGCCAAAAACAAGCAAGAATAGGGAATCCTATGCGGGCAAACAAGGTCACCATGATGTCTAGTTATGACTGTAAAGTAAATCCAGTACTAAGCTAAACTATGGTCAATAAGGACGCTAATTTTCCATCTAAACAAGGCCCCACACGGCCAACACGTTAAAAAAAACACATCTAGGCCCCCACACGGCCAACAACAGCTAACCATAGGGAAATAGAAATAATCTACAAGCTTCTAGGAGTAATATGACGATCGGGACAGGGCCCCGGCCTACCCATGAACTGTAAAATCAAAAAAGAAGTAAACCTTCTATCTACAAGCTCCAGAAGAAAGGAGCTACTGCCCTGGTGATGTTGGCTGAAAGCTACGAGGGACCTGCTCCTCTTCTATCTGTACCTGCAGGAAAATAATGCAGCGCCCCAGAAAGGGCGTCATTACAATGTGTACTAAATATGTATGGCGATAACTGTAAATGACTTAAATAAGGAGATAGAACTGAAGATAACTGGAATAAAGGGGGTAGAGATCATACCTGAGTAATAGAAATCCTTACTATCTAACTTTATTAATAACTAAAGCAAACAACAACCTTACCTGGCCCCCATAAGCCGGAAGGTACAACAAGCACAAAATAACCCACCTGGGGGCCCCATAAGCCCTGGTGAGTACACCTCAGTCTATATACCCCTATCTATAGTCACACTGGTTCAACTAATAGCTATAGCCATCCTACTAATCCCCTGGGTCTACAACTGAGCCCGCTCGGCCGTTGAATGTAACTGTGTCTGAGTCCGGTGGACTCTTGATATCTGCACCTCGGGCACTAGGCTCGACGGGGGTGTATAAAGCCAACCACAACATATGAGGACCTGGGACCCATCTTCGTCCCTAGCGTACGACATACAACTCCGTAAAGCGACGTCATCTTGCCCCTGGTGAGCGTCGACACAGCTAATAACTCTGCGGTCAGTCATGAAGGCTATATAGGCATAATCCATCCCAAAATAATCATGGAATACGAGTTTCAGCTAATAACAACAACCAATCATAATAGGCATGCTTCTGGTGCTCTTACTGGGACTCAACTGAGTTATCATGCTAAGAAAACTAACTTGCCGAAAGAAACTTCCTTAACATACCTCATTTGCCGATTACTAATTAACTGGCGAGCTTCATCTCGTATTCAACTGCTCTTCTCAACTACAATCATATTATTGTAGGAACGAGGCTAATTCAAGTACTAAATTCGATGAAAAACGATAACTTTACATAAAAATATTGACTATATTTCAACTTGACGGAACACGGTCGACAACCCGTAATATCTTGAGAATCTAGATGGGATAAATTCTTACTTAAAGCTTGTGATCATATTGACACTATTTTGGAGCAATTCCAACAACTTTAGCTCGGCGGGGTCATGATTTTCTGGGCGAATTTCACGAAACTAACTCCATAATAATTCTCCCTGCAACCTTATACTTCGATACCCAAAGTTAATTTGAATTGGGGCAGCATTTGGTAGCGTAAACAGAGGAAATTTATTTAATTTCCTGTGGTTTCTCTCTTCTCTAGTCGTTTGAAATTTAAGGAAATAACATTGAATCAAAGGGGAGGGACTAATATACTTGAGGCAGTGGACAGGGGTCCGTGCCACAGACCCCTGTCGCGCTAACTTGAGGGCGTTCCACAGAGCCCATCGTGGAGGACATGGTCCGTGCCATGCTTCCCCTTTGGGCAGCTGGCCCGGCCTCCTCCCACGCGGCCCCGACTCCGTGCTCGTCCGACCTTTTTCCGAGCCCCTTTCTCGTACATATTGTACTCTAAAACTCTTAACCAACGTACGAATAGGCCATCTAAACATTAGAAACTTATAGGGTGTAACATAGCTACACTTATAACCCGACCTTAGGCCCTCTTTTGTTAAGTCACTTCACCCAAAATGGCCTCCTTGAACATTAATCTTTGATAGCCAACGTTTGAGCCTTGGACCATTTCTTTGAAAAACACGTTACAAGCCTAATGACCATTTTTAATCCTTCTCTTTGACACCCATCCTCCCTAATTGCTAGTGATGAAACAATGAAAAATAGGGCTTGAAGCCCAAGAACTGGGGAGCAATAAAGGAGTGAATGTGAAATCAGGAAAAGGGCCTAAGTTTGGGGGTTAG
>JACEIK010001761.1:94083-104488 GCA_018107945.1 Datura stramonium | reverse complement strand
ATTAATGTATAAACTCATGTGGAGTGGCATATTTCTTAACTGACAAGAAGTGCATTACTTGAGGACAAGCAATGCTTCAAGTTTTGGGGTTTGATGAGTTGGTAATTTACCAACTCATTAGGTTCTTAAGCATGAGCTTTAGCTTAATTTTCAATTCATTTAGATGAATTTTATGCCCTTTTTTATTTTATCTGTAGATATCTAAATTGAAGAAAAAGAGCAAGAAGTGGAGTAAAAGGAAAGAAATCAGGTGAAAACCAGCGCTCCACTGGAGGACACCGGCAAAATATCGGTCAAACGCAAAGGACCAATGATTTGAAGAACAAATGCAACCGGCGCTCGCAATCATCAACCAGCGACTCACCAGTCAAACCGCCTAAGGCGCCTGGACATTCTAGACCAAGGAGCAAAGTAATTGGCGGAGCGTGGTTAGAGGCTGGCGAATCACCGAAGGTATCGCCAAATGGTACTCAAAATTTCTAGAGGAGCAAAACATGACGGACGGTGATTCGTGGAGTGTAACCGATGAACCGTCGGTGCCTTCACAAGTGACAAAATGCCTGAACAGGGGGAATTGTGTCTAACACTGAAAAAGAGGAGATTTGTTGTCCTATTTTTGTATATAGTGTAGAAGAAAGTAATCCATACATATCAAATCTTAAATTTAGATTTTTGAACATCCCTTTTGCCTTAGAAAGAGAAGAACTCCATTGGAGGAAAGTTGAATATTGCTTTTATTATTTTCTTCTTTTATTAGCAAGGTATAACCATTGTTGCAGACATATTTTGAGTTTGATTTTTTTGCTCTAACTAATGAAATCATTGAATTTATTGATGAATATACTCTTTAGTTTCTTAATTATGAGTAGCTAAATCATCAACTAGAGGTGTGTGATGATGAGTGATGATGGGTGCTTAATTAGATTGAGTATTTCTAGATTCATCTTAATATTGCTTAATTAGTGTAAATCTGTTGAATTCTCTCCAATTTATAATTGATGATCCATAGTTGCAAATGTGGGTCTACTTTTCTTACTTGATTTATCTTGAAAAGAAGAATTCAAGTATTGGAAGAGAATTTGATGGTGGGAATGGATGTGTTTGTGTGGAGTTGGGAAAGAAATAGCCAAAACCCATGTTCTTCATCCTAATCAGTAGTTGATGGCTACAAATAGCTCAGCTATTAACCCAAACTCTATTTGGTTAATTGAATTGTATCTTGAGGTTTGGAAGGACTCAAGGAAAAGGCATCTATGAGGTTGAAAATCATAGGAAGCCATCTTGACCAAAGTTATTTACATGTATTCGCAATGATTTGATGAACTAGCATATCCTTATTTGATTAGCACCCCATCTACACCACACCTCTAGTCTTCTCTCATTATTATCTCTCAATTTTGGTTATTTTGCTATTTTGACAAGCTGGTTTGAGATCCACAGTATTATTAGCTATATTTCCCCCCAAAAATTTCCTATTCTATTTTCCTTCATTGGTGAGAATTAATTCAAATTTCTTTAAACAACGCTTACGCACATCATTCAGTAGTCTCTGTGGGATTCGACACCGACATCTATCGGGAATATTTGTTTTGGTACAACGATCGCTTACACTTTTTCTAAATGAGGAGTATATTTGAGCATTATCAGGAAGCAATTATAGACCCTTTAGTATTGATTAGTACAATGACCTACTGGTTGACATGATTGGCCATTGCGTGAGCCAGCATTTGAATAACATCCCAGAACTCTACATGTGACACCTGATCATCATGAGGGGCTGCAAGAGCTGGTGGGGCTGGCTGGTTAGCATTACCGTTTTCTCTTTTAGGAGGCTTTACCAACAATTAAAAGGGTAAAGCACGAGTTAGGAGGAAAAATTTAGAGATTAAACTCTACTCACAATAAGAATCATGAAGAAAAGTAAGTTTCTTGAAAACTCTGCATAGCCTCCCCCTCATAAGTGTGGCGCGCTTCAGACCTATGAAAAGGACTCTATTTGATGCGGCATTTGGATATCCTAGGACACTCTAAACTTGATGCTCTGATTCAAAATTTGTCACGATTCGAGTCTGCACCCTGGACGCGATACGGTACTTAGGATCACAAGTGACTCCAAGATAACCCATGGCGTGGCACAGTTCTATAATGATTAAACTACTGTAAAAGACTATTAAGCAGAAGATGATTGAAATAATAACAAAATTTTGAATAAATAAAGAGCATATAGTAAATTACTAATATTTTCTCAAACACCGAGACTCAAATTGAAACTAACATATATTGTCTGAAAGCCTTCTAAAAGAACTAATGAGTTGCTGGGAAAACCCCCCAGCTAATCTAATATCTGAAACTAAAACTAAAAAAAGCAACTGCTGAAGATGAAAGCTCCGGCCCTCGGAAGATGAGAATTCACCAAAGGAACTCTATTGTAGTAAGACTAAAAGAGAAGTTAACCCCGTTGCTGAGCTTGAGAGCCTGAGCCTATATCATGAAATGATATAGAATGGAAATATGCATCAGTACTTTTAATGTATTATGTGTGCGAGGTCATAAAATTATAGAATATAATCATACTAAAAGAATATGTCAAATAAAAAGGCTGAAATATTTAAAATGGCCCTGATTAGAATTATACATGTTGTAGATAAACTGAAATTTGAGAGTACTATAAACTGGTAAAACTGATATAAGGGTTGTAATCATATCCTAAGATCTGAGACAGAACTATACTGTAGGGGAGATTCTAACCGATATTTAACCACGTGAGTTAAACATGGTGTTCGATATATATACCATATTAAGAAGAGCCCACTGTACTTTGCCAGGGTATAGTGACTGAGCTGTGTGATCACTTTTTGGGGCCCCTTCGAGCTAATAACCTATGGTTGCACATAGTTTTAGGAAACTGGGTGCGCTGAACCCCAACCTGCTCAGTGCTAAGAACTACTCCCAACTGGAATTCTAGTTATATCTAACTGGACTGATTAGCTCAAACTGATGTCCTATGGCTAAGACAAGACATCTTATCTGAAAGTGTCCTGAGAGCCTAAGGGACTTGGTAACTGAAGATACTGGACTTAAACATAGATTGGTTAAAGGGAAAAACTGATCAGTTGACATTTTTGAAGAATAATAAGTTTACTTGTAATATGAAAATACAAATTATAACTTGTAATAATCATACTAAAACTCATATAGTATTCAACCCAACATCATACTAATATTAGGGCTAGAAATAAATATGTAAAAAAATTAAGTCAAATCACAAATTTCACATAGTATTAATCAGGGGAAGTGGGAGGACTAATAGATACAAGGAAAATTAGAATTTGTGTGGAACCCTAACTCATGATTTCTGTAGGCATGGATTGATAAAAGATTCTGAAAACACTTGGACACAAGGGTGAGAAGAATACCCTTGAGAAAACCCCATATAACTAGAGAAGAAATCTCTGTGAAAAAGCTCAAAAATTCTGAGGAGAATTAGAAGCCCGAGCTCTTTCTTAAGAGAGGAACTCTGGAGTTTATGAGTGTTAATCTAAAAATCTACATGGGCAATGAGGGAGAAAAACCGTTTACCCCTCTAAAAACTTTGAAATTATTTCCAAAATTATGTTGTTTAGGAACTAAAATAGCGAGAAGTTACAAAATTTCCCTGGAGAAAAGTACCAAAAACTTCATGTAACGACTCTATGGGTCACACAATGAGTCGTTGGTGGTGACCACGACTCGTTGGGACCAGTCATTGGTCCTGGGTCTGAAAATTTTCCTTCTCTAAAATTCTCACAATGGACGACAGGACGACTCATTGATGGGCACAACGGGTCATTTTTCTGCTCGTTTCCACTGGAGGAAATTCTAATTAGGTGACTGGATGACTCATTACCTCGACTCACCATCACTACTAGAATTTTGAACAATTTCTAGACTTGACCAACGGATGGGAACAATGACTCGTTAGGTGGAACAATGAGTCGTTGGTTCCACTCGTTGTCACTGGGGATAGTTTCAAAGAGATTCTAGATCTCCTCGAACGGACGGATAGAATGACCCGTTATCTGATACAATGAACTGTTGTTTCCAACCATTGTCACTGGAAGGATTTCTAACCCTTTCTGGATTTTCTCTAACGGCTCTCGAAAATGAGTCGTTATACCAAACAAAGACACAACATTTGGCTCATTATGTGGGAGAAGAATTTGTTATAACATCATGAACTTGACTGAATGGGCAACATAACAACTCATTCCCACTAACAACGAGTCATTGTACCATTCATTGAATCTGAGGGAGGAACTTGCTGGCCAACTAATAACCGACTTAATGGGTTGTTGTCTCTGACAATGACTCGTTTGACAAGTCATTCTGAGAAAAAAATTTCTAGTTTCTTCTGTTTTTTATTCCAAGTCTGGGGTGTTACAGTCTTTTCTTGGGGATCATGGAGGATATAGTTTTAGAGATCATTAATTGTATTTCAAGCTACTTTTGAATATCTATATCAATGAGTATTTATTCTAAATTCTTCTACATTATTGTAAGTTGATCATGTTTAATTAAAATCTTTCATTCTCTTATTCTATCATGAAAGCTAAATTCTTATTTAAGGTTGTCAATCCAATTGGATTGTGAAACCTAGAGATCTTGATTATCATCAATTGATATTAGACTTTAATATATTTAATTAATCTTTGATTTTCTAGCTAAAAGTGGTGGTGCAAACAAAGTTTCATGCCAAATTGCCCCAATGAAAGAGTTAATTAAGGTTTGTAGCATCAATCAACAAGAACTCAAGGCATAACCCTTGTTTAATAGATTGTCTTAGAAATATACTGAATTTACTTGGCAATTTATAATCGGTTGTGTTGAACTCTTGTCAATTTGAAAAAATTGATTTAGATAAACATTGCTTGATTGTTAAAAGACATTGAGTAATTTCATAGTGATTATTAGCATATTATAAGAAGTCCATTATTGATAAATCTAATTGAGTGATCTAGGTGGATCAACCTTAGGCAAGGACACCAACTTAGTTTTATCTCTAATTGATTTAAATGTTTTTCAATTAGATCTAAATTTTAGTTTAATTCTCTCATTGTCAATTAACTAGAATAACATCTTAAGTATCAAATCACATACTTGCTCATCTTAGTAGCTAAAATCATTACTAAGTATTTGTAGATTTGACCTCGACTTTCAATTGAATTAATTATATTACTGGCAACCGTACACACTTCCTCTAAAAGAGAAGTGGATTTGGGCATTCACTAGTTTGCTAGAAAGTTAGGACTACAAAAGTAGTGTTTTGTACAATGTAGAAATTGTGCTTGGTATAGTGTATCATTTAACTAGAATTAGATTTGCTAGCAATTATCACGACCCGAGCATAGACCCGGATCATAGACACGAGACAAGGAATCCTGAGAGACTCCAAGTCGACTCATGGCATAAGCGTACAACTAACTCATTTGATAAACTGAATAAATCATCAATATAACTCAGCGAAAGTCTAATTCAACATAACATTAGAATAACATTTGAAGCTACACATACATAAGTCTAAAAAGCCTCTATTCTTGATGAGTTGCATGCATGGGAAGAATGACTTAGAATAGGTTTTCCCCTGCTTCAAACCCACTAAAATGAGCCTTAAACAATGTAGTATATGTCTTAGGAACTTAGAAAATTACGAGAAGGCCCTTACTATTTCACAGATATAACTGCCAGGTGACCCTAAAGGTGACCCGACGACTCGTCAAGTCGTCCGTCAGGTACACTGGATGATAGATCACTTAGGTCTCATTACGAGGAACTAAACGATTCGTTCCTCAAGACCACGACTAGTGGTAACCTCCTGTCATGTGCACTCCTATTTCTCAGATAAAGTTCAGGATGCTTGCTCACGACTCACCTCACGAGTCGTTGGGACTAACCACGACTTGTGGGGTCCCTTCCGTTAGGTACACTGGTCAATCCTCCCATTTACTCCTCAACTTCACCCCACGGTTAACCTGAGGACTCGTGGTGACTAACCACGAGCCATTCCCACGCCCGTGGGGACCTTAAATCTGCAGCTCATCCAGGCCTTCCCACGAGCCACCTAACAAATCGTGGGATCTCCCCACGAGTTGTCCAATGACTCGTCCTGCAACTGAAGCCTCATTTTCCCATATTTTCCCCGTTTGACTCCCGGATCTGATCCTTAGGTTCTCGGGGTATTACAACAATTTAGTTCTTGTTGAAAGAATAATTAAAAGTCGGGAAAACTACATTTGTTTAGAATTTGACATTTGTTATTTATTTAATTCATGTCTAGTTAGGATTTATTTGTAAAATTTATATTAGAATAAATTTTCTAGTCCTAGTTTAATTTGGTCTCCTAGTATTATAAATAGGGAGTGTTAAGCCACACATTTTTGTGATGTGAGAATTGTTGAGATTGTAGAGAGAATTCAAAGATTTGTTAGTTTATAATTAATTATTTTTCTTCAAATTTGTATCAGATCTTCTACGATCTTTGTAGAGAATCAAATAACTTCACTACCAGTGGGCAACGCTAGCCAATAAGTGCCATGCATATGGCCAATGATTATCTTGAAAATCATCTGGCCAATGATTGTGTTGAAAAATTATTTGGCCAATAATTATTTTAGCAAAAATTGAATCATTGATGTATGCATGAAAAATAATTATGCTGAGAAAGTTTGACGAAAAGATTGCAAGTTTAAAGAGGTGCAAGCAAACATGGCACAACAGAAAGAAATTTTTTCTCTAAAAGATGGAGATAAGTAGTTGCCGTAGAAAAAAATTAAAATTTAATTACAAGTGAATAAAAAAATTGGGTGTTGATGACAAAGTGCATCAACGGGAGTTGGAGAAAAGTGCTCCAACTATTGAAAGTTGGAGAAAAGTGCTCCAACAATTGAAAGTTGGAGAGAAGTGCTCCAACAATTGAAAGTTGGAGAGAGTGCTCCAACAATTGAAAGTTGGAGAGAAGTGCTCCAACAATTGAAGGTTGAAGAGAAGTGCTTGAACAATTGAATATAGATGAGAAGTGCATCAACTATTGGAAGTTGGAGAGAAGTTCTCCAGCATAACCAAGAAAAAAATAATGGGAGTTGGAGAGAATTCTCCAACAAATTAAATGTTGATGAGACGTGCATCAACTACTGAAAGTTAGAGAAAAGTGCTCAAACACAATCAAGAAAAAAATTATTGCATTTGGAGAGAAGTGCTCCAACAAATTAAAAGTTGGAGAGAAGTGCTTCAACAACTGAAGATTGAAGAGAAGTTCTTCAACAAATGGAATGCTGATGAGAAGTACATCAACTATTGGAAGTTGGAGAGAAGTGCTCCAATACAATCAAGAAAAAAAATTAAAAAAAATTGGAGATAAGTGCTTCAACAAAATTAAAAGTTGGAGAGAAGAGCTCCAACATTGACAGTTGATGAGAAGTGCATCAACAATTGAAAGTTAGAGAGAAGTGCTCCAAAGCACACAAAAAAAAAATTAAAGCTGGAGAGAAGTCCTCCAACACAAAAAAGGATCATAAGAGACTCCTAGCGTGGAAGTCCATAATTGAGAAACACAAAGATCTTGCAAGAGTGTTCATCTTAGAAAGGATATTCTTTCTGTGAACCAAGAAAGAATAATAAAAGAGATTGCGGGAAGAGGAGGACGTGCAAAATGTGAAGAAGCGTAGAAGGGGAAGATAGAGGAAGTTGATCGGAAGCCAAATTAGATGCGATTACAGAAAAGAAATAGAAAGGAGAGATAGAACTTGAATAGAAAAAAGACAGGAGTATACAACCTTGTATTACGGGAGAATATTGGAAAGAATAAATCAAAGTTGTAGGAAATCAAATTTGTTTAGGATTTGATATTAATATTTATTTAATTCATGTCAAGTTAGGATATATTTGTGGAATTCAAATTAGAATAGGTTTTCTAGTCTTAGTTTAATTTGATCTTCTAGTATTATAAATAGGGGGTGTTCTGTCACATATTTTTGTTGTGTGAGAATTATTGAGATTGTAGAGAGTATTCAAAGATTTGTTAGTTTATAAATAAAATATTTTTCTTCTGTGCTAATGAGGATTAATTTTGTAAGATTTGGACTTGCTGTCCTTGTTACAACCCTGAGGTTTGTGGATACTCCTTGTATATAGCTCGAGCTTTAGTTTATAGACGCTGGATGTTGATCGATGAGCCTAGTGTAGAAAAATATGAAGGATTATAGAAACTTACAACTTATAGAAATAATAGATAACGCATATATTTATGATAGATAACGAAAAATTATATCTTTTCTAGGTTAGAAAGAACCCTATATATAGACATGATTTTCTTTATCCAAAACCTAGCCAAAAGGGAGCTTTTTTCCTTTTCTACCGAGAAATAAAGATTTCGAGTCCTAATTACACATAGAGGTATAGCAAAGACCAAATAAATAATTACTAAGTCTCCCTATTATCAAATTTGAATTATCCTTAACATGATAAATTACAAATCTTCCCACTATAAATTTATAATTGCACTATTCCATTTATATTTCAAAATTTCCCATTAAACACTTATGTAGTTTTCTGTGATAAGATTACAGATACTAACCAATAGATTAAATTACTGACGAATTTAATACAAGGTTTAATTTTCAGAGCATTGCTTAACTTATTTCATGTGTCAAATTCATAAATCCACTTGCAATATTTAACACAATGAAAATTTATAAGCTTCTCAAAAAGGCATATCATCTATCTATCTCTATACCGAGACATGAATTCCATCAACTGACTTATTATTTCACCAATATATATTATTATTTTCAATCCACCAGACATATTGATCCATCACAGGATCTCACATTTTAATAAATCAAAATGATAATTAATATATATAACTCATAATAATTATATCAAGATCGAGAATACAGATACATTTAACAGTTTAGAGAATATATTTTTGTGAATCATTCTAAAACATCTATCTCTACTCGATCCTATTTAATACATACGAAATGTACCAGTACAAGAAGTTGGAACAACACTATTCCTATAATCAAGATAAATTATGTTTAAACTTGTGCTACAATTATATCGATTACTTGTTCAATTTTTAGCTTCAACTATGAATAAGAAAAACTTTAAACTTATAAGAACCGGCGATTTAATCCTCTGTATGCAAGATATAATTCTATATACTAATCATCTACTCCCTTTGTCCCAATTTATGTCACACACTTTTCTTTTTAATCAGTCCTAAAAAAAGATATATTTCTATATTTTGTAACAATTTAACTTTGAAATACTCATTGCCAGAAGCGGATCTAGGATTTGATGATTGCGGGTGCCATGGGATTTTAAATATAGATGTGTTAATCAAATGAATCACATATTTAACCTATTTTTGACTTTGTAAATAGCAACCTGGGACGACTTCAATTCGGTTATTTTTCTTTTTAGTTTATAAAGACAAATGGATCGAGCAAAAAAATAAAATAATTATGATGACTAGGCGCGAAGAAAAAAAAACTTTCAAAAATATTAATATTTAAAAATATGTACACACACGCACACATCATTCATTTATAATTGCACTCGATAAATTTTCATATTCGAAAAACACTAGATGATGGTATAATTATTTACATTTATAAGTATTTCATACTTTACGTAACAAACTAAATATAAAAGATCATAGAATTTCACATACATAATTTCAGTAATAGAGACGAAGTCTTATGTTAAAATATTGACTCACGCTAATAGAAAATCTAAAAAGGTTAATAAAATCAAATGAGATTTCAATATAGTTTTCATGTCGTCCTTTATTGTATCATGTATTTTATTTTATAAATTAAAAGTTTCAAATTGATCTAAATTATCATAGCCTAAAGTATTTTTTTTCATATGCATCTAAATGATATAGATATTAGAACAAAGAGTAGAAGAAACTAACTGTCGAGTTTTTGAAATCTTGATGTAAAGAGAGGAGAAAGAATTAGTTGGAAGAAGAAAATTATTACTTTCTCTGTCTCAATTTATGTGACGCCTTTTAACTGACACAAAATTTAAGAAAAACATTCAAAAATTGTAATCTAGAATAAATCTTAGACATTTGTGTGACTATAAATTATTTCACCAAGGATAAAAGAAAATTTTAAAGTAAATTGTTTCTAATTATAGAAAGATAATATATTTTTAGATAAACTGAAAGTGTGTTACATATATTGATATGGAGGACTAAAGAAGAGTTATATTTTATAATTAAAATGAAAAGGAATAAAAAGAAAAGCAGCAAAAATTAAGATGAAAAAATGTTGGTGAAGATATCAGATGAATGTGATGTTAAATATAATAAACTAACGTGCATTATGATTGTTATTATAACTATAGCCTAACAGATAAG
>JACEIK010001761.1:19828-89653 GCA_018107945.1 Datura stramonium | reverse complement strand
TCACAAATTTAAAGGCACAGTTGGCTAGGGAGTTTGAAATGAAGGACTTGGGACCAGCAAACAAGATTCTAGGGATGCAAATTCACCGAGACAGAAATAAGGAAGATTTGGCTTTCTCAAGAGAACTACTTGAAAAAAATCTTGCGACGCTTCAAGATGCAAGACTGTAAGTCAATTTCTACCCCACTTACTATTAATTTCAAATTATCCTGAAGTATGAATCTTCGCAATGAAGCAGAGAGGATGGAGATGTCTCGAGTACCGTATGCATCAGCAGTGGGAAGTTTAATCTTCGCCATGGTATGTACAAGACCAAAAATTGCACAAGCAGTGGGAG
Organism: Datura stramonium; assembly: GCA_018107945.1. NCBI lineage: Eukaryota > Viridiplantae > Streptophyta > Magnoliopsida > Solanales > Solanaceae > Datura > Datura stramonium. Next base: position 89,316 of record JACEIK010001761.1, on the reverse strand, counting down.
TGGTTAATCTATATATGGATAATCCTGGTAGAGAGCATTGGAATGCTGTTAAGAGGATCCTGAGATATATCAAGGGTACCTTAGATGTTGCAATGTGTTATGAAGGATCAGAATTTACTGTTAAAGGTTATGTTGATTCAGATTATGCAGGTGATCTTGATAAAAAAAGTCCACCACAGGTTATGTGTTTACACTTGCTGGAGGAGTTGTAAGTTGGGTTTCAAAACTGCAGTCTATCGTGGCTACATCTATGACGGAAGCAAAATATATAGCAGCTACACAAGATAGCAAAGAGGCAATATGGATGCAGATGTTACTGGAGGAGCTCGGGCACAAACAAGAGAAGGTTGCTCTGTTTTGCGACAGTCAGAGCGCTTTGCATCTTGCAAAGAATCCGGCATTTCATTCAAGGACAAAGCACATACGAGTTCAGTATCACTTTGTTCGTGAGAAGATGGAAGAAGGCGGTGTGGATATTCAGAAAATTCACACTAATGACAACCTAGCAGATATGTTTACGAAGAAGATCAACAGTAACAAGTTTATATGGTGTCGATCTTTTATTGGCTTAGCAGAAACGTAACATTGTAGTGATTGGGTAGAAAGGATAGTGCGAAGACATAATTGATTCTCAATTAAATCATCAAGTGGGAGAATGTCAACAAAATTAGGTAGAAAGAAGGAAACATGTGAGAAGAGTACAAACCTTGTCCAAATTAGAAAAGGAAAAGAGGACAAACCTTGTCCAAATTGGAAAAGGAAAAGAGGACAAACCTTGTCCAAATTGATCTCTGCTTCTCCACCTTTCCACACGGTTTAGTTCTATTATAAATAGAACGTTTTGCTTTCATTATTTGAGATATACACAGATCCACAAATCCCCACAAAAATTACAATCCAAAAGAGTAAGAACATAAAGAGAGTTATACACCAAGACAAATATTGTAGTCTTGAGTGTCCTCTTTAGTGAGTTATTCATTTTACAAGTGTTTTCTCCTTGTAATTGAGAGTAGTGTACTCCCATATTTATATAGTGAATCCTTCTACCCCGTTGGTTTTCCCCTCTATTTTTTTGAGGGTTTTCCATGTAAAATATTGTGTCCAACGTATTTTCATTATTTATTATCATATCAAACATTAGTTGTGGTGCTTCCTCATCCCAACACAGGGTACCTAGTAGCTAATGTTATATATTTTCCTCAAAATAAAAATGTCGTTACTATTTTAGCAACTAAAAGTTACAGAAAAGTTAAACTAACGACCAAGTTAGGATTTATGGCATATAGTAACTTGGTACTACAATGTGAATAAATAAAATTTGCTATGTATCTCAAACTTTATGTCTTTGAACTAATAATTGTGAGACTAAAAATTTAGCTAAGTATCTTCAAAATTTAAAATAGTAGCAACAAGTTTTGGAAAAAAAGTTGGCTCTTTGGCGATGAAGTTACGACGCGAGGCGCCTAGATTGCACAAGCTTGTGCATTTTGCATATCAATTGCCACCAGTGGCCTCTTCAGCTGCTGCATCTCGCATAGCTTCCTGTTCTTTGCACCAGAACAGTTCCAAAAAACTCACACCAAGTCGCACCAGCTGCTATCCATTGCGCAACAAAGTCGCACAACCAATGCTCGTGGCAATTCACTCCTTACCAGTTGGTGCCCTTCACACAAATTTGCAACAGCTGCTGCTATGCATACGTTCACCCTCTCATCAATTCTAATTAAATTGGTGGAGAAAAATATTAACAAAGAAAGGAAAAAACTTTCTCGACCAAATATTGTCACGGCCCAATAGACGGGCCGTGCGGGCACCTAACTCGACCCTGCTCGATAGGAGAATCCTTACAATATTTCTATTAATTAGACAAGAAAATAATTTCTAGCATTCCCATTACTTCTCATTAACTACTAAAAATCCCCAACAAAATAACATTATAATATTTCTCTAACATGACTCTCCCAAGGTCTAATCTAAACATGTACAAGAGCTCTATTTGAATACTTGACAACAAAACGACCCAGCTTCATTCGGAAAGAAGAACACGAAAGCTAGTGCTGAGTAATCCATGTCAATCAAGGAACCTGCCACATCCTACACCCAAAAGAAAAGATGTAGTAAGGTAGTATCATTACACCACACGTACTGGTAGGCATCATTGGCCGACCAGGGTTAGTTAACACAATAGCATAAAAATGAATATTACTAAATTCAACAATTACTTCACTTAAGCAACATACCACTAAGTTTAATCACTAAAGTATTGGTTCTTATGACTAATCAAGGTTTTACGCAATTATCCTTTATTTTTAGTCATTGATTAGCCTATCAATCTGCCTTTTTCTATTTCCGCTGCAGCAAAGGCTCGGGCCGCTAGAGAGATCCCGCTATCGCTGCGATGTGTCCGCTACAGTGCTACCCTATCCAACTAGTAATCAATTTTTCTTAGTCCAGTTCTGTTTTATTCCACCATATAAATTTATAGCTCAACTACCCCCTCTTAATATTTCACTAAGAATGACCAAGTCCGTTTCTACCATTTATTAACCTATTTAGTTATCTGTAGGATTTTTCTAGTTCTCCTTAGTGTAGTACATCAAATAATAACGTCCACTTGTGAGCTCACATTACTACACTATCTTTCGTTCAAACCCATCATACTATCATCCATAGCCCACAAAATCAATTTAAAACAAGACAATTGAACGCAATTACGGATTACTATCTCAAGTACACACTAAGGTCATCAAAACAATATGAGGGATTTAATTTCCCTAATACTAAAGTACATGCACATACCTGACCTCATACCATTAAATGTCATAAGATACCATACCTAAACTGGATAGCAATAAATTGTATTCCATATATGTTCCTCACCTTAAACCCAATTCATGTCAGTATATCCTATACCACACAAGTATATCAATTACCTTTCTGTATCTGCAGCCGTATCTATATCAACTATACCCGTATAATTTCTATCTCATAATCATACCATCGGAGATATGCCGAGCACACGCCTCCGTCATATCACTATACACACATGCCAGAGGGTCTTATGCTTGCCCTTCCAATCACGACCTATAGGGGACTCTAAATATCCAGGTACTGTACACCCAATCGTATGAACATTCATTATACCTATCTATGTACCCACTCGTACACCCAGCCGCATGATCCTTTAGCCATACCTGTCTTTGTACTCTCTCATACCGTTTGCCCGGATGATCACCTCGGGCACGAGCCACTCGTGCATCCAATCCTTATTCGGAATCTGATTGTAGTAACTTTTTCATATGAGTTCCTTAACTTCGGCCATAGGCCTCTCTTTTAGCATTATATCGATAACTTCCCTTTCGTACTATCCGTCTTCTCATTCACACATTTATTTAATGCCAATTCTCCCCTCAATCTCAGGACGTATAATGCAACACAACACGTAACAAATCATCATATACAAGAATCACACATTCACATAACAAGTGTAATCACATGAATTTAAATCAACCTCGTGTCCAAACAGTAGTAATAATAGTTAATTTAGCACGTTATAAGACTTCTTACTTCACCCGCTCACTGGTTTGGGCTCCACTGCAACAACATCACGGTCGTTATAGCTGTCTTTCTGCAATGATATACTACTCATTGCAGCTGTACTGTTGGCAGTACTGCGACCAGTCTTTATTCCAGTTTTTCCCATGTTTTGGTTTCTTTATACCCATCATAATGAAATAATGTCATAACAAGCTTACATCAATAATTAACTTATCACAGTGTCACCATTAATGCAGGCAACCATCATCAATCCAGGGAATACTATACCGACCACAGCACATTCAAGTCATTATGTAAGAGATTACTATCCTATGTCACTCACTTCATCTCATAATCAAACATATTTATAACTTATTAATCAGTTTGTTAATCGCATCTCCTACATAGAGTCTATGTGATTTACCCATCCAAGGTTTCTATTTCAAAGAAAGAAGAGGTCCATATTTATACTCGAAAATATTTTATTAACGACACCTGAAAGTTAACCTCCTCAATAATGTTCAATGCATATCCTAGAACATGAACCCATTTATTGGTTGAAATATCTCCCCTAGGGTTTTTCCTCATTATGAGCTTTCATCACCCCTCTTCTACTACGCTTGTTCTTAGATTTTCACTGAATTTGATTAATAGATCATATCATAGTTAAAAGTACAATTTTACTCATCGAAAACATATAAATCATATGCATGTATATGTTTAGCTAACCAAAGTCTAATGCAAAAGTGAGTAAACCATAGCCTATTTCGGCGCCAAACTATTGTCCCGATCATCCTCGACTGCGGCTATTTCATTCTTTTGATTTCCTCGCGAGAGCTCCTAGCTATGGAGATTGAATCTCCACCCCTTGGATCCTCTTTATTTCCCCAAAAAGTCTATTTTCTATTTTTAGACATTTTTAATAAGTCCTTCTCAAGGACTAGGTTTTCAAAATCCTAATCAGAATGGGATTACGGACTTCTGGTCCGCGTTCTCCGCTGCAGTGGACACCCTAACCGCTGCAGCAGTTTCACTGTGGCGGAAATCTTCTCTCCATGGTGGACACTCACTTGGGTCTGACCAATCGTGACTGAGACCATTCGAATTTACTCTCTGTGCGTCCTTCATTTCTTAAGGATTTATCACGAGTTTCTAACAATTTAAATTTGCCTATTTTTACGTGGTCAGAATGCTATAACGACTAGGTGGGTTGTTACATCAGATACCAATTAAAAATCCATTCGTCCCCTAATGGAACTACGATATCGAGGCGTGGTTAAAATAACTACCATAAATTTCCTCTTACTTCTGATCAACATCAGGACTTGTTGGCTTCTGTGTCTCGAACTCCAAACTAATTATTTCTGGAACCCCTGTACTACGACTTATTCCTAATTTTCTCATGTATATCCAATAGTTCTAGTGGTGTCATAATTATTCACCTAGGTTTTAACCCGAATGTCAATTTACATCGTTTACCCTACCTTCAGTGTTTACAAATATTTCCCTCTCTACCTGAACATCCTAAGTAATACTGAATCGTCGGATGACTTGTGGTGATTGGTTTTTGAAAAGGCAAGGTTCAGCCACAAATTTCAACGGTCACTGCTTTTGACCATCTGCTGCAGCGAGTGGATTTCCCGCTACAACGGTCTTGCCGTAGCAGAAATATGGTCTCCTTCAGTGGACAATAGGGTCAATTAAAGGCAGAAAAGAGGGTTTTCAAGTTCATTCTTCCATTTTTTCCAATTCTATTTGCACAAATCCTCTCAACTTCCCCTGGCAAGAATCAACATTTTCTCAAGTAATGCTATACTCTTATGATTCTAGGCTTCATCTGCTTCCTTTTCTCACAATATTATGTCTATTACCATCGTTTTCAAGTAGTTTTTGAAGTGGGGAGGGTAGGTTTCCCTTTCTTCTTGTTAGGCTATAATTCCGAATCATGCTCGTAATTTTTATGTTCTCAAGTATTTCCTTTCATTCTCTACGTGTTTTTGGTTGGTTTCATGTGGTTATTGGATTGAAAATGGGGAGTTTGAGTAGGGTGATGGGTTGGGTTTCTTTTTTCTATCCATACTTGAATCGAGCTCTATTGAAATGGAAAATTGTTGGTAGGGCAAGGCTAAGTTGACCCCTTTCCTAATCTGTAGTTAGTTTGGTAGATTATGGAGGTGGAAATTTCAACCTCCATTGATGGGCTGCGGAGGTCTGGAGAAGATGATGTCTACTGCAGCGGATCCATTATCGCTGCAGCAGTACCATCCCAGCGGTGACTCTACCGCTGAAGTGGACCCGCTACAACAGACGTAGGACTGCTGCAGCAGTCCAGCTGGGCAGTATCTCCTTTCAATTTCATTATTTTCTTTTCTTTTCATCCTATCCCATATTGTTCCCTTCTAACCTTCTTCATTTATTTTAGGTTTGTTACTATGGGCCTTTCTAGCAGTAGTCTACTCACCAATGAGTACATCCCATTCGTCAATGATCAATGTCAATTTAGACACAATGAGTAGGCTATGAAGGAGTTGCTGCATGAGAGGGGCTTCGTGATATAGGAGGTGGAGGAGAAGGCTCCTGAGTTCTATGCCCTCCTTCAGGAGATTGGTTGGCGCCTATTGGTAGAGGACCGGGGCAAGGTAAATGAGGCCTGGGTGAGGGAGTTTTATGGAAATATCCCTACCATAGCATGGAGCCCGGACGAGCCGGTGGCCTACATCCGGGGCAGGCAGATCATCCTAACCACTACTACTATTAATTATGCTTTGGGTCTGCCCAACCCGCCAGACTCTGAGCTAAAGGATCGGGATGTACCCGCGAACAACCAATGGTTGGTAGACACTCTGTTGGTGGAGGAGCATAGGGCTACAACGAACTGGGGGGATAACTCGGATGGGATTCTAGAGTACACACTTCACTGTGGAGGTTAGGAGGTGGCTCTATTTGGTGTCTCGAAGGATCCACCCGTTTTCCAATGTCACAGACGTAACTTATCATCAGGCGTTGATGGTTGCTGCGATTCTAAGTGGGGTGAGGGTCAATGTGGGGGCCCAAATCATTGAGGAGTGGAGATATTTCCACACGAAGACTATCAATGGCCTACCATTCCTTCCCTTATTATCCGGCTATGCAAGCAGGCCAGAGTGCACCAAGAGTCCGGGGCTGTCATTGTAGACTTTGACAGGCCCTTCGATCATTTGAGGGTGAAGGGGGCTCCAGGGAGGGGCAGGAAGAAGAGGAAGCCTGCCTTGGCTGAGGAAGGGGATGGTGGAGCTAGCACCTCTAGGCCCTTGGGACCATTGGAGCAGATCGAGACTGAGATGGCTGCTATGCGGGAGATCTTAGGGGGGTTGCCCAGACCTCTTCCCTTAAGCCAACCTTCCACTAGTACAGTAGCTGCGGATACTGGGGATATGCATAGGGAGATTGCCGCCTTAGCTCAGACCCACATCGAGCTCATGGAGGAGCTGGAGAAGGAGAAGAAGAAGCGACGCTCCTAGTACGAATATGGAAGGGGGTCAAGTCGTGTTACGCCCCACCTTGGGAGGCATGACTGGCACCTAATATCATACTGGGATCTGGGCGGACTTGGCTGGGCATATGCACCTCTGGTGCCTACCAGCGACTCAAAATCAAGAAAACAAATTGCTATATCTAGGCTATAAACACAGCCTCGAGCCGACAAGGCCACGCAACACCTATAAAAGAAAACAACTAACCCAGCCGACGTAATAATAAAGGGATCATATGCGGTCCTACAAGATCACCATGCTATCTAGTTATAACAGGAATGAAAACAAGCAGTCATATCAACACTACAGCCGGTGAGGCCACTAACTGAAAGCTATACTAGGCCCCACACGGCCAACATATAGAACTGAACATATATAGGCTCCACATGGCCAACATGGACAACTAACTGAAGACTGTAAGCCTCTAAGAATAAAAATAGTGATCAGGACAGGGCCCCGGCCTACTCAAATATGATACCAATAAAAGGCAAGTAACCTCTACAACCTGGAAACTCCCAATGAAAGAAGTTGGCCAATCTACTAACTCTGAATACTGCTAAAAGATCCCATAATCTGTTCGTCTAAACCTGCATGCAAGTACGCAGCGCCCCATAGTTGGGCGTCAGTACAATATGTACCAAATATGTAAGGCAGTAATGAAAAGTTGAATAAAAGCTGAATAAAAGCTGATAAAGACTGAAAGTGAATAGCAAGAAGGGGAAGAAGTTAACCTGCAAGCTTTCTTGTCCATAACCTGCATCTAGTAAACCACTACACGTATATGAGCTGAAGATGTACAACCATATATTCGCAAGCTATAACTAGCAGGAAAATATACAAACAAGAACCTAACCTGGCCACCATAAGCCGAGAAGGTACAAGCAACACAGTAATAACCTACTTGGGCCCCCATAATCCTTGGCAGGTGCCAATCAGTCTATATAACACTATTGGTACCCCCTTAGACTCTGCAAGTAACTATAACTGATCGTACTTTGTCTCTTAAGACCATACTAGAGCCTTTTGGGATCCTGCAACTATGTCTGAGCCATCTGGGCTCCTGTAACTATATCTGAGCCATCTGGGCTCCTGTAAATGTATATGAGCCGTCTGAGCTTCTATAACTGTATATATGTCGTCTGGGCTGCTGTAACTAAATATGAGACGTTTGGGCTCCTGTAACTGAGTATGAGCTGTATGGGCTCCTATAACTAAATGTGAGTCGCCTGGGCTCCTGTAGATGAATATGAGCCATCTGGGCTACTGTAATTGGATATGAGCCGTTTGGGCTCTTGTAACAAAATGTGAGCCGTCTGGGCTCCTGCAACTAAATATGAGCTGTCTGGGCTCCTTAACTGAATATGAGCCGTCTGGGCTTCTAATATGAGCTGCTTGGGCTCCTGTAGCTGAATATGATCCGTCTGGGCTTTTTTAACTAGATATGAGTCGTCTGGGCTCTTGAGGCCTAACGCGGATCACTACTCTTACTCGCCCCTGTACTTTTCTATATAGATACAAACAATCACAATCTATGTGCCTACACCTGGCTTTACTGTTCTAGCAATGATCACAACCTCCGTCGACTTAGATGTAAAAGGTCGAGGTCCGAGTGACTTAAGCGATAGTCTGAAGGTCACGTTGAGGCAAGGATAAATCATACGCTATCTGTAATTTCACAGGTGACCAACTATTTAGTTCCTCCGCTGAGAACAACTTTAGGGCTATTACTAATTAGACATGCTCCTAAGTAGCCAGCCTAACTCTCTATCAAAAACATACTATTATTCTTAGCCTGAAGGTAATATTGTACTAACATGTTTCTAGTCCCTTAGACCTTAACTTGGTCTGTTCGGATTTCATATGTCCTCTCTAGGCGATTCCTAACCTCGTAGGTAAGTCTATCTGGACTTAGCCACTCGCGACAACCTGTACCTGAGTATCTTATAAGAGTAGGCTGGGGCATTGGCCCCGCATTCAGCTACTGATAAGGTTACCTCCTCAGAGTACCCACGGGTCTATCTAACTTGTACAACTAGGATGACTTCCTGGGTGACCTGTATGGCAAGAACTAAGTCGATTGAAACTAACAGGCACTGGCTGTAGCTAACTAGATGGCAGGTTGTCACTTAGTTCACTAGATATCCGTAGTGCCATTGACTCTAAGGTGTGACCATCCTATCCAAATTCCTGGCCCTGGAGGTGTTAAGGTACGCCAACAGCCTCGGGGCGAGCTTTACTGACAATACAGGCGTTGAACTAAAAGTTATATCGCCCGCTTGTTTCTGATGCTGTCCAACTTACCAAATTAGGCCCAATAGCCAACCATTAACTTCTAAGGCCTTGGCATGAAAGCAATACATCAGAATCCTACTAATACAGTGGATAGAAGAACAAAGGAGTTTCTATGATTCTTCTAGTGTGAGTCACACTTAACATACTCTTTCCCGATAAGGGATACTACAATATACTCTTAATACATTTTCTAGCAGCTAAACACAACATATATAATCATAATCTACTGAACTGCTAATCACAACATACATGATCCTTATCTACTAGAAGAAGCTAATTACAACATACAGGATCGTTATCTCCATTCAATAACATAGGTCGTATCATTATACGACGAGAATAACTTGCCGAAGGGATAAGCCTTAACATACCTTGAATGTCGATTCTCATTTATCCGATTAGTTTCAACCTGTAGCTGGAAATTCCATTCAATTGTGGCCTTTATACTAAGAAAATAAGGATATTTTCAATACCCTAACTTGGAAAATAACAATACCTTTCAATAACCTTAACTATAATTCAACTTCATTTAATTCGGTCGACAACTTACAATTTCTCGAGAGTACAAAAGGTAGAAGTGCTTACCTGTAACTTGTAGTCACGTAGAAGCCAATTAGAAGTGATTCCGACAATTTTTGCTCGGCGTAGTTCCGGTACTCCAAGAGAATTTTCAAGAAATAACTCCGCAAAGATGGTCCTGTAGGCCTAGAACTCGATATCCAAGATGAATTTGTGTTTGGACAGAGTTTTACGGCGTAATTTGAAAAAAATTAGATTAAATTGTCACTCACTCTTATTTCTCTATCGAAGGAAATGTTTTGAAATGATTCAATGAAACCTTGAAAAGATTATATATATAGTTGGGCGGTGGAAGGGGGATGTGTGGTGCGCCCCCCATCGCGCCGTATCCAGGGCACGACGCGCTACTGTATGCGCTAGGGCAGGCTGCGCGATGCGGCGCACAACATGGCCGACCTCCCATTCATTTAATGACGCGCTCGTGTATTCACCCCTTGGGACTTCTACTTGGGTTTGTTATAAGCTAAAATTCTCAATATACTTGTGCACACGGTGGTCGTACTACGGAAATTTATGGGGTGTAACAAGTCGATCCTCAAGCACCTTACTCCCAGCGCTAGCACCACTCAGGCGACTAGGCTGGACCTCCCAGAGTTTTCCTTTCTCAGCGGGTTCGAGGAAGGAGCAGATGGCGATGCTTGCAATGGAAGCGATGAGGCCTCAACTGTTTTATGTTCTCCCCCCTCTCCCCTACATATTATGCTTTGTTACTATTTTGGGAAGCCTCCGTTTGGGGCTTCTAAGACAATCCTATTTCCTGTTTCTTTTTCCTATTTTTTGATGTTGGTACTAGTTCTACTTGACGTACGGATGTCCGTTTGGCATTTGCATACATTGGCCGTGTTTTTGGCCCCTTTATATAATATTGTAGTCCTTTCTTACATGGACTTGTATCGAATAACAACATTTCTAGAATGTTGTTCAAAATAGGGGAACTTAGGAGCTCTGTGTCTAGCATTCTACCTGGCTATGTCTACTGCACCAGTGTCCTTTCCGCAATAGCGGATCTGTTGCAGCGGGACTCCTTCCAATGTAGAGAGTCCGCTACAACAAGACAGCCGTCGCTGCAGTGAGACTTGCTAAGCATAACAAATATAACAAGGTTTCTTTTGTCTCTATGGTTAGCTCAAGTTAACCCCACCCACAATCTTATGACAAATTTTCACTAATTACACCTAGGAAAATACCAATTAGTCCTGTCAATATACCAATTTAAATCTCCCAGATACCAATTGGAGTCAACTCGGGTGATCAACACAACCGGACAGCACAATGAGAAAGAAATACGTGTGACTTTCTAAATGTCTTATAGCTTCCCAAAGATTAGGTGTGGACATCTACACACCAATCCGCAGGAATCTACTCGACATTGCTCTTTTACTTGTAGACCTGTAACCTAGATGCTCTAATACCAACTTGTCACGACCCAAATAGATGGGCCATGTGGGCTCCTACATAGACTCTGCTTGATAGGAGAACCCTTACACATTTCTATTAATTAGACAAGAATATATCTTTTAGCATTCATATTACTTCTCATTAGTTGCTAGAAATCCCCAACAAAATAACATTACAAGATTTCTTTAACATGACTCTCCTAAGATCTAGTTTAGACATGTATAAATCTCTATTTGAATACTTGACAACAAAACAACCCAGTTTCGTCCGAAAATAAGAACGCAGAAGCTGGTGCTGAGTACTCCACGCCAATCAAGGAGCTTCAACCTGCCATATCCTACACCCAAGAGAAAAGGTGTAGCAAGGTAGTAACAGTACACCACACGTACTGGTAGACATCATCGATGGACTAGGGTTAGTTAACATAACAACATAAAAATCAATACAATCAATATTACTAAATTCATCAATAACTTCACTTAAGCAACATCCCACTAAGTTTAATCACTACAGTATTTTATTCCGCCATATGAACTTATAGCTCAACTACCCCTCTTACCATTTAAGTAAGATTAACAAGTCTGTTTCTACCATTTATTAACCTATTTTAGTTATCTGTAGGATTTTTCTAGCTCTCCTTAGTGTAGTACATCAAATAATAATGTCTACTTGCTATCTCACTGTACAACACTATCTTCCATTCAAACCCTTCATACTATCATCCACTGCCCACAAAATTAATTTAAAACAAGACAATCGAACCCAATTACGGATTACTATCTCGAGTACACACTAAGGTCATCAAAACAATATGAGGGAGTCAATTTCCCCAATAGTAAAGCACATGCACATACTGACCTTATACCACAAAATATCATAAGATACCACACCTGAACTGGATAGCCATAAAGTGTATTCCATACTTGTTCCTCACCTCAAACCCGATTCATGTAAATATATCCTTTATCGCACTAGTATATCAATTACTTTTCTGTATCATTTGCTCTATGTATATCAACCATACCCACATATTTTCTGTCTCACAATCATACCATCAGTGATATGTTGGGCACACACCTCCATCATATCACTGTACACACATGTCAGAGGGTCTTATACTTGCCCTTCTAGTCATGACGTGTAGGGGACTCTAGAAATTCATGTACTGTACACCCAACCATATGAACATTCATCATACCTATCTAAGTACCCACTCGTACACCCATTCACATGGTCCTTTAGCTATACCTGTGTGTGTACTCTTTCATACCACTCACCTGGATGCTCACCTCAGGCATGAGCTACTCGTGTATCCAATCCTTATTTGGAATCTGATTGTAGTAACATGTTCATATGAGTTCCTTAACTTCGGTCATAGACCTCTCATTTACCATCATATCGATAACTTTCCTTTTTTATTAACCATCATCTCAGTCACACATTCATTTAATGCCAATTCGCCCCTCAATCTCGGGACGCATAATGCAACACAACACGATAAGAATTACACATTCACACAACAAGTTCAATCACATGAATTTAAATCAACCTTGTGTCCGAACAATAGTAACAAATCATCACACGATAAGAATTACACATTCACACAACAAGTGCAATCACATGAATTTAAATCAACCCCGTATCCAAACAATAGTAATAAAATTTAATTTAGCATGTTGTAAGACTTCCAAATTGGCCCGCTCCCTGATTTGAGCTCCGCTGCAGCGGCATCACTGTTGTTACAACGGTCTCGCTGCAGTGGTATACAACCCACTGCAGCAGTACTACTGGCAGTACTGCAATAAGTCTTTATTCCAGTTTCTCCCACGTTTTTGTTTCCTTGTGCCCACAATAATGAAACAATGTCATAACAATCTTACATCAACAATTAACTTACCACAGTGTCACTATTAATGCAAGCAATTATCATCAATCCAGGAAATATAATATCGACTACAACACATTCAAGACATTATATAAGGGATTACTATCCTACGTCACTCATTTTATCTCATACTTAAACATAGTTTTAACTTATTAATAAGTTCTTTAATCGCATCTCCTACATAGAGTCTACGTGATTTACCCGTCTAAGGTTTTGATTTCAAAGAAAGAAGAAGTCCATATTTATACCCAGAAATATTCTGTCAACGACACCCAAAAGTTAACCTCCTCAAAAATGTTTGATTCAATGTATATCCTAGAACATGAACCTATTTATTGGTTTAAATATCTCCCCAAGGGTTTTTCCTCATTATGAGCTTTCGTCACCCCTCTTCTAATATGCTAGTTCTTAGATTTTCACTGGTTCCGATTAGTAGACCACAACATAGTTAAAAGTACAATCCTACTCATCGAAATCATACAAATCATAAACATGTATACATTTAGCTAACCAAAGTCTAACGCAAAAGCATGCAAATTATAACCTACCTGGGTGCCAAGCTATCATCCCGATTGTCCTCGACTGCGGCTATTCCATTTTTTTTGTCACGCTCCGCCTTGGGGGGTATGATTGGCACCTGGTGCCCTATTAGGACCTGGACTGCTAAACTACTGAGCCTAAGCACATCTGGTGCCTGGCTAGCTCTATCTCAGATTTCTGGAATCAACGAGCTATATAACGGCTGTAAATATAGCCTCCGGTCGACTGGGCCTATAGCCACCTGTATGGCATTGAGGTGGTGAGGCTCAAGTGTGACAATCTGGCCCCTTATCTTGATGGTGTGACTCCTGAGCGTCAGGTTCCAGTTGGCATAGAATTCCCGAATTAAGTGCAGATTGCACTCCTTGGGCTCTTCAAAAATGAAGTTCGGCCCGACAGCGTCAATCAGGTGTACCATGCGGGGGAACCTGTGCCAACGGGTCCCTTGCAATGCTCCTCGAGGAAGTATTTGTTCTCCTTGTGCTTCGTGTACCACTTCTTCCCTTCTCAGTGATCACCCATCTTGTTCCATAATGGCGGCGCTGGCGCGTGGAACACCGGTCTTCTTCAGGGCTCTTGCTCCCGGTCTCAATTGTTTCCTTAGGCCACCCCCGATGTGGATGCACCCTTACCCTTATCTGCACCTTGCCATTGTTCTGTCCAAAGAAAGCAGAGCCGGTCCCAATGTCGGTCATTAAACTTAGCTTCGACTAAGTTTGAGTTTAACTCGACCTCCCACATGATCTTCGAAAGCCCTCATTTTAGCATTTGTAAGATCATACCTATTTTATTATTTACAAAAAAACAAGAAACCAAAAACAACAAAACAACCAACATGCCTCGTGCATTAGGCGGATTCGACGGTATGACCTCTATGTACTACTCAGGACTTCGTACGGCTAATCCCAGACATACTATCAATCACATTTCATCACATAGCACTTAGCTAAACAAAAACGAAAAAAATCAACAAAATCTAACAACTCAACCTAAGCAATTCCCCAATTTCTATGTGATTCGATAATTTCATGCAATTTCAGCCAATTTGTTCCCAGAAAATTTATCGCTTCTTTAGCATCATGCGTGAAGCACAACACAATTCAACGCACCGACATGTACAAACCAACACTTTTTTTCTGCATTTCCACCCTCAATTCAATTTCTCTCTAATCATAACCTAACCCTAAATACAATTTCTAACCAAATTCGAACAAGCATGTAATTTTAGCGTTCATATAATCACCACGATACTACGAACAACAAACAATCATAGCTCTACTGAATTTAAGTTAAATTTATCCCTAGGGCAAAAAGGGTTACTTCTCTTTCATGCTAGAAATCGAAAGTATTTAGCAAAAATTGAGGTTGGTTCAAGCGTACCGGCTTTAATCCGATGATATCGAAGAAAAGTTGATGAAATTTCGTGCCTAAGTCCGTGCCACGTTGGGGAAGGGGAAATTTTGGGTGTTTGTCGCGGAGGGGATGGAAATGGGAAGAATGAGGCGATTTTAGTTTTTAAAAGGGGTATTTCGCGCGGGTCGCCCGGTGACCCGGTGTGACCCCGACGCGATTAACACATCCAGCGTGTCCCACGGAGTGCATCGCGGAGCACTGCCGCTGTGACACGGATACTCATGACATTCTAAGATTTTGTAAAATTCTAGATTTTGCCTTCAACGTGTCCGCAGGAGAGTAACGCGGAGGCCCTCCTCCGTGACACGGAGCCATCGCAACGAGCTCAACTTTGTTTTGCCATAAAAATTTTTTTCATACCTCATTTTTCTCCTTTGCATTCCTTTGCATTTTTCCCTCCGATCAACCTGTAATATATCTTACAACAAGAAATCGGTTGGAATTCCAAGGTTTGAAGAACAAAATATTTTATTTTCTATTTACACCTATACATAAAAAAATTCTTTTTCTCTTTTTAATTTTTTCTTTTTCTTTAATCTATACAATCTTAAAAACAAAAATTCACCGGTTGCCTCCGTGCGGCGCACAGTTTTACGTCGCGGCACGGCATGTTACGTTTCACCGCTTTTCCTCCACCTTGAGGATATGATCTCACCCCTAATTTCTTCTCTAATTTCCTTTTTGTGTTCTAGGGGTGGTGGTGAGAAATTGTAAGGACAAGTAGTTGATGTAAGTCCTTGACGTTTATTATTGCCAGTAAGTGAAGTCATTTGTCTATTGAAATCGGAAAATTCAAATATCACGGGGCTTGGTCCTCCTCTGAAATATTCCTCTATAAGCAGAAAGACTCTATTTCTGTCGTCACCCAAACTCAATGTCGAAAAATGGCAGTGGGGTCCACTACACCTCGACTCTAAAACTGCATTGTGATTGACCTCCTTGCTTGTATACACCTTCTCCGCATCCAACATCTCTCTCCATTAATGACAAATGGGGTATACTCTATCTCTTCTTCGGTGCATGAATTTCCCATAAGTGTGAGCCCATCACGGGGGACAACCAAGAGATTCTAATTGTGGACTTCATCCAAGAATTCACCCTTGGCTTCCTCTTGTAGTTCCTCTTGAATATCACCTACAGGGCTGACACCCCTTGCAATTTTATCACAAGCCTCGGCTTACGACAATCATCTCCCGATGAATTTAACGCTCATCCTTTCTAGAGCCTCTGCATTCTCTTCTTGCTTAATTCTCAATGCGCCATACGCCTCCTTCATTGCTTACATTTGCTCAATCATCTGTTTTAGCATGTCTTCTATTCAGGCTTGGCGTCCCAAGTCCTCATATTCATCATGCATATATTCGGTAAAAACAGAAGGATCATAGTAGGGGCTTGGGGGATGGGAGTATGCATTCGAGCCATCCCAATGGTCTTCTTGACCACCACATATATTGCCGTGTTACGGTGTTGCCACAGAGTGGGGTCCTCCGAAATTCAAAAAAGGTTCGTCAAATATGAGTATTCACCATTTAAACCATTTGTGTTCCACGATGTCATGTCAAGAAGGAAATTTATCGAAACAATCAAAAATATTGAAAAAAAATAAAATCAAGAACACGTTGTCAACGCTTGTGTAGGAGTGGATTAACTAACACTTAAGAAAATTTTTACCAATTTAGGTCCCGGCAACGGTGCCAAAAACTTGATGAGCCCGCAAGTGTACGGGTTGTACAAGTAATATGGTGGCCCTTTTAAGAAGCAGAATCTTTCCGAACCCACGGGGACGGACTACGGGGGTAAAACCTTTAGAGTGTTAATTTACTATAACTCTAATAATGAAGACAACGGTGTAAGGAAAGTTTTTATATTTTGGAAACTATTTTATACTAAAGTAGAGTATTTATACAATTGAGTCTGAACAATGAATTTGAGCATCTTGAGGCGACAACGAACATGTAAAGAAACTAATTATCGATCTACATGGTTTATCTTTTCTCCGGTTGCTAGTCGGAACTTATGACTATGGATTAAAACTCTCATATTTAACCCAACTTAAGAATCATGAACCTTCCACCTATATTTCTGTGATAAGAAGAAATTCAAGTTCTAGCCATACAAAACCGATTCCACACTTGACTAATACGACTTTTCGGGTATATTTCTATCTACGAAGGTAAATCAATTCCCAATTTTCCCAAACAAAGAACAGATCATATCCTATTAATTCACAACTTTTCGATTTCTTGCCCTCTCGAGTGAAACTGACTTTTTTGGATTTACATTAACATTTGACAGCAGATATTAATGCGTAAGAACAAGAATTAAATAGAACAACCATAGAAGAAAAGATGAAACAACCGGATAATCAACAATTACATTTCAATACAATAGTTCATAACCTCGGCTGAGAAAAAGGGGAATTAGCCACTCATTTGTGGATTGAACATCGTTAAATGAATGGAAATCATGCAAACAATTGAAAGAAAAAGGGATAAGAGAAAACCTAAGAATTTTCGTCCTCTCCAACTGCACGTAACCCAATTTCTTGCTCCACCAAGTCGAGTGTTTAAAAATGAACCTAAGTGTTCTATTTATACTAGGGATAATTTTTTCCCGAATAACAAGCAACGTGTCACGGAGTGCATCGCGAACCTGCCTCCGTGACACGGTGCAGTGCACTAAGCCTGAAGGCTTTGAGTAGGCTGCCCGGTAATTGCTCCCAACGTGGCACGACATGCAGCACGGAGCATGCCCCGGGCGTGCCATGGTGCCCATCGCGGACCCTCAACTGGAATGTCGATTGTACCGGGCAATTTAATTCCAATGTGCCACGGCTTGATCAGCGGACCCTCTGGAATTTCTTGAATTTATATCTCCCGGACAGAATGCATCCGCGATGGCATGTCACGGCTCCATCGCGGAACCCCTTGAATTCCTTGCTTCTCCACCTGCTTCCTTGCTCGTTCTCGAGTCCATCTCCGATTTCTCCCAACATGTATCTTAACTCCATAAAAAGTATGTTTTCCTGCAAAAGCAACGCTAATCATGTTGGTTAGTATAAAATCACACTTTCCTACAATTTACATGAGAATGCACACACATTGTTGGATAAACAAGGCAAAAGCTATGCATTTGGGTATCAATTTGGCATATAAATATGCCCCTGATCACCTACACACTTAAAATCCTTTGTTCGTCCTCGAACAGTACTTATACACCTCATGAAATTGATATCCCATCATGGCTACTTTGGCTCAGCAATCCGAGCTACGGTTATACCGATTATTTTCATAACAAATCATCAAGAAAACATGCATAGTATCATCATTACAATGACACTTAATAAATCAAGACCTCCTAGACTCAAGAATCGACTCTCGATGTCGGCAAACTCATGCAAATTAGCTGACCAAGATATCCGACACGAATTTCATTCTTTCGTCAAGCATGCGCCCTCACATCACAAGAGAATTTCCCCTCTTTTAGATCACATGAACTCTAAATCATTTCATGTAGGGGCATGCACACACAATTTCACTCTCTCTCCCAAAAGAATTCACATGCAGCATATAACTCTTGACCCATGAGCTTGCCTCTAGTGTATTACTCCACTAATATAAGGACGCGTGATGTAAGATCGTAGGACTTAACGGGTTGTAATGTCAGCTATGGAACTAGTATATACTGGGCTAACCAATAATAGCAACTAGCATCCTTAAGCGCTTTTTCAATACATCCATCACATTAAAATATTATCTTCCTTCCTCCTCCTTTCTGCAAAGTCTATCTTTATTTTTTGTCACCCATTTCTTTAACACACCAGACTAACAAAAAAAATAAGTTATACAACTTTGTTTTCCTTTAAATCTGGCCATTACACCCTTGACTCTTTTTCTTTCTTTCTTTTCTTTTTCATCACTTTTCTTTTCCTCCCTTTCTTTACTTTCATCATTTCACTCCTTTACACTGTGGGAAAGCTATTAACCTTTCTTGATAACAGAGCTTCAGTTTGGTTACGGACCATGAAAGAGTTAAACTTGAGTTCACACCGCTTTTCGTCAAAGAAGAAATTTTTTTTTTATATAAAGGCTAAAGGCTCAAATGGGCTAACTAGGATTTAATCTTCAAGGTGGATATGAAAGGAAAACAAGAAAAACTTTTGGTTAAACAAGAAACGCCTACATCTTTCTACACTACACTTCCTTCATTTCATTTCGTACACACAACTGGCAAGTTCTAGACACTTCACAAGTAGCATAGAATAGCAAACCTCACTATACACTCGATGCATGCTCAACTCAAGACATCTTCACGGACTCTTTAATGTATTTATTTACAAGAATTCAAAATTAAGCCTCAATCACACGAATCGAATTCTATGGCATAAGTGTCTCACATATGTACAAAGTACACATGTTTTCTACGAATCATCTTTGCAGTATAAATGTTATGTACAACCGCATAGCCAAGATGTCGTAGCCATAGGTAATAACATGCATGTAGATACAACCAACACGCAAAAATTTAAAATAACTACTCCTATCGACTACATTTCCCTTAAGGCGGTCGTCATCCATCCCATCATAGGGAGCGGTCACTATTCTGACCGGTTCAATGGGACTCTTCTCGGCAAAAGAACCGAAAACAAACTAGAGAAATCCCAAAAGTAAAAATAGTTACGAAAATTTTAAAAATATCGATAATTTTAAAATAGAAACTATTTACACACTGGTAATAGCATTCACAGCACACACGGCTTCACAACAAAAAATATTTACAAAGCAGACATACACATAAAAAATAAGGATCACACGTGCATTCAAACACAACAGCAGGAACAACGGGGCATGCGATTATATACAAGACAAGGCAAAATTCAGCACCACCTAACTACTTCCACCCCACACTTAAAATCGAACACTTGTCCCCGTGTTCATACAATCCTGACGAAGGTGGGTGGTGAAGCTCACTGATCGAGTCAAAGTACTCCACTTCTTCGTCGGTCTTTGCCGCCTCGTCCCCCATGTACGAGATCTCCACCATAAATGCTCCTCCCGACTCTGGCATCCAGAATCCTCACGACGTGTCTTCTCATCTGTGGGGACATCATCATCCATAAGGGGCTCCACAAGGCTGGGCCCACCCGACATGAGTGCCTGGCCTTTTCGCCAAAGGGTAATCTAGGTCGGTAGCCACCTTCGTCCTCACATTCTTGGTCTCCATATGCGTAGGCCCAGACATGTTTGCATCCGAACATGCGGGCCATATTCTGGTCATCCCGAGCATGTGGCTAGGCTAATGTAGAGAACCGGCCCGTGAGTGGTGTCGGGTACACTTAATCGCGTGACATCTACTTGGCACCACCCAGCTCCCATCCTAGCCGGGATGTAGTCTGGGGCCTCTTCCTCGACCTCTAGGTCCCTCGAGAATGTGAGTCGGCAACCCGCCGAACCGTACACTGTGCCCTTGATGCAGCCCAGGACTCTCTTCATGGCGGAATATGATCACCGCCCCACATTAATCTCCAGCCCTTTCATCGGGGCATACACTGAGCATACGATCGGGTCACATCCGTCATGTGCATCCTGAGGAATCAAAACGAGAGGCAAACAATTTTAGCCGAGATCACGGCACCACTGTTCATGCAATGAATAGAGCGTGTACGATATTAGCCCCTCTCCTTATTTTGCTCAGCGTGCCGTCGACAGGGCTCCACACAAACCAATGTTGCGTTTGATGTCCGTATAGGGTGGAGTGATGTTGGTTTGTCAGTACGTGGGCATCGTGTTTTTGCGCCCCGGTATGGCATTGGTGGTGAGGCTCAAGTGTGACAATCTAGCCCCTTATCTTACGATGGTGTGACTCACGGCGTCGGGTTCCGAGTTGGCATAGAATTCCCGAATTAGGAGTGCAGATTGCACTCCTTGGGCTAGATCAAAAATGAAGCGCAGCCCGGCAGCGTCAATCGCGATTGTACCATGTGAGAACTCCTGTGCCAGCGGGTCCCTTGCAATATGCTCCTTCGGGAAGTATTTGTTCTCCTTGTGCTTCGTGTACCACTTCTTCCCTTCCTCAGTCACCCATCTTGTTCCATATTGGCTGGCGGCATGGAACCACCACGGTCTTCTTTGAGGCTGCTTTGCTCCCAGTCTCAATCGTTTCCTTCCGGCGCACGATGTGGATGTGCCCTTACCCTTGTCTGCCTGCTTGCCATTGTTCTGTCAAAGAAAACAGGCAGTCCCAATGAGTCAAGTTAAACTTAGCTTCGACTAAGTTTGAGTTTGGCTGACCACCCCACACTTAGTCTTGACCCTCATTTTAGCATTTTTGGCAAGATCATACCTATTTTATTATTTACAAAAAACAGAAACCAAAACAACAAAACAACATGCCTCGTGCATTAGTGGAAGTTCATTGATTATAACCTCTATGTACACTACTCAGGACTTCATGTAATCCCAACATACTATCGATCACATTTCATCACATAGCACTTAGCTAAAAAAAATGAAAAAAATAAAAAAAATCTAACAACTCAACCTAAGCAATTCCCCAATTTCTATGTGATTCGATAATTTCATGCAATTTCAACAATTTGTTCCCCGAAAATTTATCGCTTCTTTAGCATCATGCGTGAAGCACAACACAATTCAACGCACCGACATGTACAAACCAACACTTTTTCCCACATTCCACCCTCAATTCAATTTCTCTCTAATCATAACCCAACCCTAAATACAATTTCACAACCAAATTCGAACAAGCATGTAATTTTAGTGTTCATATAATGCACCCACGATACTACGAACAGCAAACAATCATGGCTCTCTTTTGATTTTAAGTTAAAGTTATCCTAGGGCCAAGGGTTACTTCTCTTTATGCTAGAAATCGAAATGTTTAGCAAAATTGAGGTTGAGTTCAGAACGATACCTTTAATCCGATGATATCAAGAAAAGTTGATGAAATTTCGTGCCTAAGTCCGTGCCACGTTGGGAAGGGAAAATTTGGGTGTTTGTGTGACGGAGGATGGGAAATGGGAAGAATGAGGCGATTTTAGTTTTTAAAAGGGGTATTTTCGCGGGTCGCCGGTGACCCGGTGTTACCCGGCGATTAACGCGTCAACGTGTCACGGGTCATCGCGGAGCATTGCCTCCGTGACACGCGGGAGCCACTCAGCGCGGGCATTACGGAATTTTATAAAATTCCAGATTTCCTCAACGTGTCACGCGGAGGGTAACATGGAGGCCCTCCTCCGTGACACGGGCATGGCAGGCTCACTGTTTTGCCACTAAAATATTTTCTTACCTCGTATTTCTCCTTTGCATTCCTTAGCATTTTTCCCTCCGATCAACTGTAATATATCTTACAACAATGAGTTAGAATTCCAAGGTTTGAAGAACAAAATATTTTTTTCTATTTACACCTATACATAAAAAAAAAAATAAATTGTGTTCTCTTTTTTTTTCTTTAATCTATACAATCTTAAAACAAAATTCACGGGTTGCCTCCGTGCGGCAGCACAGTTTTACGTCGCGGCCGACGTATTACGTTCACGCTTTTTCCTCCACCTTGAGGATATGAATCTCAGCCCTAATTTCTTCTCTAATTTCCTTTTGTGTTCTAGGGGTGGTGGTGAGAAGAATTGTAAGGACCAAGCGGTTGATGTCGCCCTTGGCTTGTGTATAATTAAGTGAAGTCATTTTATCTGTGAAATCGGCAAATTTCAAAATACCCAAGGGCTTGGTCCTCTTCTAGATATTCCTCTATAAGCTTGGAAGACTCTATTTCTATGTCTTCACCCAAACTCAATGTCGAAAAATGCTTCAAGTGGGGTCCACTACACCTCGACTCTAAAAGCTGCATTGTGATTGACCTCCTTACTTGTATACACCTTCTCCGCATCAACATCTATCTCTCCATTAATGACAAATGGGTATACTCTATCTCTTCTTCGGTGCATGAATTTCCCATAAGTGTGAGCCCATCACGGGGACAACCAAGAGATTCTAATTATCGGGCTTCATCCAAAAATTCACCCTTGGCTTCCTCTTGTAGTTCCTCTTGAATATCACCTACAAGCGCTGTTACGCAATTTATCCACAAGCCTCGGCTTCGGCAATCATCTTACCGTGAATTTAACGCTCATCCTTTCTAGAGCCTACGCATTCTCTTCTTCTTGAATTCTCAATCTTTGCCATCGCCTCCTTCATTGCTTGTTTGTTCAATCATCTGTTTTAGCATGTCTTCTCTATTATTCAGGCTTGGCGTCCCAAGTCCTCATATTCATCATGCATATATTGATAGAAACAACGGAAGGATCATAGTAGGGAGCTAGGGGATGGGAGTATGCATTCGGACAGCCATCCCAATGGCCATCTTGACCACCATATATTGCACGTGTTACGAGTGTTGCCACAAGTGGTGTCCTCCGAAATTCAGAAAAGGTTCGTCAAAATATGAGTATTCACCTTTTAAACCATTTGTGTTCCACGATGTCATGTCAAGAAGGGTATCCGAAACAATAAAAAATATTGAAAAATTCTAAATCAAGAACAGTTGTCACGCTGTGTAAATTCGTTAGCTTCATACTTAGAAAATTTTTTACCAATTGCCAGGTCCGACAACGGTGCCAAAAACTTGATGAGCCCGCAAGTGTACGGGTTGTACAAATAATGCCAGTGGCCCTTTTTAAGAACCGGAATCATCGAACCCACGAGGACTAGTTACGGTAAAACCTTTTTTGATGTTATTTACTATAACTCTAATAATGAAGACAACGGTGTAAAGAAAAGTTTTTATATTTTGGAAACTTTTTATACTAAAGTAGAGTATTTATACAATTGAGTCGGGCTATGAATGTGAGCATGCGGGCGACACGAACATGTAAGCTAATTATCGATCTACATAGTTTATCTTTTCTCCGGTTGCTAGTCGGAACTTATGCCTTCAGATTAAAACTCTCGTATTTAACTTAACTTAAGAATCATGAACCTTCCGCCTATATTTCTGTGATAAGAAGAGATTCAAGTTCTAGCCATACAAAACCGATTCCACACTTGACTAATACGACTTTCAGGTATATTTCTATCCTGAAGGTAAATCAATTCTAATTTTCCCAAACTAAGAAAAGATCATATCCTATTAATTCACAACTTTCCAGTTTCTTGCCCTCTCGGGTGAAACCGGACTTTTGGATTTACATTAACATTGGCCGGATATTAATACGGTAAGAACAAGAAATTAAATAAAAGGAAATTAATAATTTGAATTAAAAAAACAAAAAAAACCAAAGAAATCAACAATTACATTTCAATACAATAGTTCATAACCTCGGCAAAGAAAGGGAATTAGCCACTCATTTGTGGATTGAACCGTTAAATGAATGAAAATCATATAAACAATTGAAAGAAAGAGAAGAAGAAAGGATAGAGAAAACCTAAGAATTTTCGTCCTCTCAACTGCCTGTAACCCACGTTCTTGCTCCACCAAGTCAGAATAATTAAAAAATGAACCTAAGTGTTCTATTTATACTAGGGATAATTTTCCCGGAGACAACAAGCAACGCGTGTCACGGAGTGCATCGCGAGAACCTTGCCTCCGTAGGCATGGTGAAACTTGAGCTTTCTGGAGAGTAGGCCGCCAGGTAATTGCTCCCAACGTGGCACGACATGCAGGAGCATGCCCAGCATGCCCGGTGCAATCGCGGACCCTCAACTTGGAATGTCGAGTGTACGGGAAATTGTTCCAACGTGCCACGGCTTGATCGCGGACCCTCTGCGGAATTTCTTGAATTTATATCTCCGGACAGAATGCATCCGCGATAGCGGCGTGTCACGGCTCCATCGCCGGAGCCCTTGAATTCCTTGCTTCTCCACCTTCCTTGCTCGTTCGAGTCCCGTCTACGATTTCTCCCAACATGTATCTTAACTCCATAAAAAAAGTATGTTTTCTGCAAAACAACGCTAATCATGTTAGTTAGTATAAATCACACTTTCCTACAATTTACATGAGAATGTACACACATTGTTGGATAAACAAGGCAAAAGCAATGCATTTGAGTATCAATTTGGCATATAAATATGCCTGATCAATATCTTCCTGTTGTCTCCCAAGTCATCTCCTCTCGATTCTGTTACGCCACGGTACCTTGACATACGCAATATCTTTGGTTCTCAATCTACGAATCTTGTCTATCTAAGATAGCTACTGGAACCTCTTCTGGAGCCAGCTCTTCCATAACTTGGACATCCTGGATTGGGACTTCTCTAGATGGGTCTCAGATACATTTCATAACATAGATACATGAAAAATTGGATGAACGGATTATAATTGCACAGGCAAGTTCAACTCATTGCCACTTGGCCTATTCTTGACGAATGCGATAAGGCCTAATGAACCTCGGACTGAGCTTACCTCTTTTACCGAATCTCATCACCCCTTTCATCGGAGATACTTTTATAAATACCCAATCATTCACATCAAATTCGAGGTCTCTGCGCCGCACATCGGCCATGAGTTTCGGCGGCTCGTGCGATCATTAGGCGTTCTACGATAGCTTCACCTTCTCTTTGTTGTTGAACCAATTATTACATTTAATCAGCGCTGACTCTCCCCACTTCAAACCAGCCAACCGGTGATGTTGTATTTTTTCACCCATACAATGCCTTAAAAGGGGAGCCATCACGGATAGATGAGTGATAGCTATTATAAGAAAACTCAATTAGTGGCGGATGCTAGGTCGGCTACCTCCAAAATTCCTAGCACACACGCCCGTAGCATATCCTCGGCGTACGAGATAGTGCGTTCCAGCCTGTCCATCTGTGCGAGGGTGGAATCTTTGGTGCTCAAGTGTCTGCATTCCCGAGACCTCTCTAAAATGTTGTGCCAAAATCTAGCTGTAAATTGTTCTCCTCTGTCGGGAGATAATAGATCTTTGGAGACACCATGTAATCTAACTATTTCTCTTATATACAATTCGGCATGATCTTCGGCAGAGAAAGTAGCTCCTTTGGTAGGAAATAGGCATATTTTGTTAGTCTGTCAGCTTATTACCCAAATGGAATCATGTCTATATGCAGTACCAAGTCAATCTGCTACAAAGTCCATGTTCTTGCTTCCCATTTTGCGAGGCACAGCTATGTCTGAGTTAACCCGCACAGTTTCGAATTGTTTTGCTTTTACATTGACGGTTAGAACATTGGGCTACAAATTCCCGGCTATTTCACTTTTCATACTTGGCCACGGTAGATCTCTTAATATCATGGTACATTTTCATCGCGCACAGGTGGAGAGAATACTTGGGCGTAATGTACCTGATTCATAATCTGCTGGCGAAGGCCTGAAATATCTAGAACATAGAGGCGTCCTTACATCGCGGCACTTCATCCTCGGTTATCTAAAATCGCGCTTTCCCTTCTTTGAATTAATCCTTCAATTTGGACCAGGTCGGGATCTTCATATTGCCGTTGCACCCCACCTCCACAGCTGCGACGACACGGCGGTGTTGAATTACTACTCTGTTGTCCTCCGTTTTTACGCTACGAGCAGTAGAATAGCTAATTGATGTATCTCTCGGCCAACTCACGCTGCTCGGGCTGCAAATACGCCAAACTTCCCATTGATTTACGGCTGAGAGCATCTGATACTACATTGGCTTTTCCCGGATGATACGAGAATGTCACGTCATAATCTTTCAATAACTCCAACCGACGTTGTCGCAAATTCAACTCCCTCTGGTGAAGATATCTTTGTAAGGCTCTTATGATACGTGAAAATATCCACATGGACGCCATACAAGTAATGTATCCATCTCTTTAAGGAGTGGATCCAGCGCGGCTAACTCCAGGTCGTGGTGGGGTAATTCTTTTCGTGTTTCCTCAGGCATGCGGGAAGCACACGCAATCACCTTACCGTCTTTGCATCAACACACAACCCAACCCAATACTTGATCGTCCACAATACAATGAATAACCTTCTGTACCTTCGGTAATGCTAACACAGGGCGGTTAATCCGTCTTACCTATTCTTGGAAACTACGCTCACATGCCTCGTCCCTTTGAAACTTTCTTGTTTTACGTCGGCTTAGTAAGAGGTGCTATATTGGAGAATCCCTCAATAAATCTTCTATAATATCTGTAATCCCCGAGGAAAACTGCGGACTTTGGTCGGAGTGGTAGGTCTAGGCCATGTTTTGACTGCTTCTATTTTCTGCGTGCAACTTGTATACCAGCATACGACATAATATGCCCCAAGAAGGCTACTAAGTTCGGCCCGGAATTCACATTTGGAGAACTTGGCATATGGCGGTGGTCCTAAGAATGCAGACCTTGTCGCGTAAATGAGCTTGGTGGTCTGCTTGAGCAAGAATACACACGAGAATATCATCAATAAATACTATCACGAACAGTTCCAGGTATGGTCTAAAGGTGCTGTTCATCAAGTCCATAAATGCTGCTGGGGCATTTGTCAATCCAAAGGACATAACTAGAGACAAAGTGTCCATGTCGGGTCTGAAGGCTATTTTGAGATGTCTCTTTCACGAACTCGAACACGATGATGATATCAGGACCGTAAGTCAATCTTGAAGCTCTCCCGGCCCCATGCTTGATCAAACAAATCATCTGTGCAGGGCGGATACTTATTCTTGGCCCGTGACCTTATTCAAGCGCCGGTAGTCTATACACATGCGGAGCGAACCATCCTTATTTCTCACAAATAGAGCTGGTGCACCCCACGGTGAAGTACTCGGCACGATAAAGGCCTTATCTAACAGATCCTTCCATTGCTCCTTTAATTCTCACAGTGCTGCGGGAGCCATACGATACGGAGGGATTGATATGGTGAGTGCACAGTAGCAAGTCATTTGCAAAATCTATTTCTCTTTGCGGGAATACCCGGGTAGCTCGTCTGGAAATACATCGGGAATTCATTCACCACCGGGCAGGCTTGGAGTGTCGGAGACTCTACCGAACATCACAAGCCACGACTAGGTGGTAAATACATTCCTTAGCTATCAAATTCCTCGCTTGAAGGTGAAATAAACTACCTTTAGGCGTAGCTATCTTGCCTTTCCACTCCACCCCTTTGCCTCCCCCTGGAAAGTAGAATCGGACCGTCTTGGTCCAACATTCTACGTTGGCTGTACGGCACCAACCAATCCATACCCATAATGGCATCGAAATCAATCATTCTAACTCTACCAGATCTACGCCAGTCGTGATCGGCAACCTCGTACACCCTCGATAGATTCTGCTAGCTATAATAGAGTCACTTGGAGTGGGTGTGGATGCGAAGGGGCTAGCGTAATAATTCTGGTGCAACACTAAACTTTCGCGAGCCACAAATGGGGTAACATAGTACAAAGTGGACCACTGGATTAATCGGTACATAAAGCGGGGCATGAGCAAATAATGTATACCTATTACCACATTTGGAGATGCCTCTACGAGTCCTGTCTCCTGGTAATGCATAGGTATGGCTTGAGCCCGTACCTGAACTAGAGCTCCTGATCTACCTCGGCCTCTACACCTTTGGAACACAGAGACTCTTCCACTTGAGGCTCTTTGGGCTAAGTGGCCCTACGGATCCCTGTCCTGACTATCTACGCTATCTTTTTGGCCGGACAATCTCTCATCCGGTTCCCTCACCTTCGCATATATAACATCTGAGAGCCATATGCCACAAGCTCCAATGTGAGGTTGGCTACAAATAGGGCGGGGGTGGGGGTGTGAATCTGCTTTCTGCTCTACCCTCCTCTGTACGGTGAGTCCATCATTCGAGGCGCCACCGGACCTAAGGCGCCTCGACGAATAAATCTATCCCGCTGCTATTGTGGTGGAGGGTGGGGGTCTAGAAGTGTGCGATAACCGGGGCCTGGGTCCTCTGAACCTCCCTCGTATTTCATCGGTGATCTATCCCTGCGGTGCTTTGCTCTTGATTTGTCATCTACTATCCCACATTTGCCGGCGGCTTCTAAGGCCCTCAATGATGCAGGCAAGTCACTCGGGCAATGTCCATATCATCGCGTAATGCTTAGCCGTCATGCATGCCTCAATGTAATGCAGGTTCAGACCCATAATAACCTGTGAACTTTGGATGGCATAGTGTCACAAAAGCTGGAGCATAGCGGTTTAAGGAGTCAAACGTAAGGCATATTCTCGTACGCTTCTGCGCCCCTTGCTCAAGTGCAAGAAACTGATCCATCAGAGACTCTTAGGATCTCCGTGGAAAGTAACAGTCAGGGAAGGCCTCAGTGGACCAGGTCGGAGGGCAACATCTCTCCCCTCGAGACCTTTCCCGGCTCGTGCCATAACACGGTATGTCTCTCAACCGGAATCTGCCATCTCAGTGATTTTGTGGGTGTCACATGCATGACACGGAAGATTCTCTGCATCTAATCTAGAAAATCACACGGGGTCCTCTTGTCTCTTCGACCTGTGGTGTGGGGACCTAATGCCAAAAATTCCCTGACCCTCGAAGCGCGAGATCCACACGATGGATCTGCGGCTAGATGGCCGCGGCGGCGAGTGGCCATCATTTTGTGCCAACATAACAAGTTTGCATTGCAGGCTGCAGTCGGATGGTGTAGGTACAGGAGCTATCGGAGGCAGTGTCATTCGAATGGTCCTGGTGAGATGGAGACTAGAGAAAATTTGTGATGATGCCTCTATATAACCCTCAGATAGAGTCGACTGCGAATAGTGAGGCATCTGCTAGTGCCTTCTCCTCTTTGCGGTATCCAACCTTCTACATGGTAGGGTGTCGCTGGTCCACCATTTTTATCTGTAGATAAAAAATATGATAAGTTTTAAGAACTCGACCCTATCTTGTCTTGTTCTATGGCCTGTTGAATATGAAGAAGAGTAACCATCCTATTATGCCTTGCAACCTCCTGCCTATAGTATGTGGTGCACAACACATCCAAAGACAAGACTCTACTTAGCACTGACACACGGACTCAGGACACGGCTCTCGATACAAAGTTTGTCACGCCGCCTTGGGGGGTATAGCGCTTTTTCGGGTGCCCCTATTAGGACCTGGACTGCTAAACTGCGGGCCTAAGCACATCGGGTGCAAGGCGGATCTATCTTAGATTCTGGAATCAACGGGCTATGTAACGGTTGAAAATACAGCCTCCCGGCGGATGTAGGCCTATAGCCACATGCTATAACTTCGGCTAACCGAGAATCATACTTGTGTAGGAAACCTATGCGGGCCGACAAGGCCACCATGCTGTCTTAGTTATCTCTAACTCAATATAATGAATGCGGAATATCTACGTGACCGGCAGGTCACCACTACTATGCGAATACATTTACGTAGCACAATCAACAACACTAAACAACTAAACAAACGCACGGCCCCATCTGTAGGCACAACTAACCAGGGAGATATATACACAATCTGCAAGCCTCTAAGAATACTGATAAGATGGTCGGGACGGGGCCCCAACCTACCGTACTATACAATAAAAAAGAACTACACCTGCGAATATCAAGCCGAGATGACAGAAGGCGATGACTCTATGATTTGGCGGAATCACGAGGGATCGGCTCCTCGTCTATGAGGACACCGCAGGCAAGTAATGCAGAGCGCCCCAAACGGGCGTCAGTACCCTTTGGTACCGAGTATGCAAAGCAAGCTTGCTCATAAGCGAATAAGCAACATAACTAGAAACTCTGAATAGTGGAAGATATGCGGCCCATGCAGAAATGATAGAATGCAAACGGGCTTTACGTACTGAGAATAAGGCGGGAGCATACTGTCGATGTGGCGTCTGCTTTGTCTATTAGGTAATAAATAACATATATACATATACATATATATAACAAGCAAGGACTAATACCAGCCCCCATAAGTAGAAGGTGCCAGCCAACAAACAATCCTATATACCCCTACCCGGTTCAAAACCAGTCAAAAATTAGTCACTCCACTCGTCTATTAACTATGAGCACCTCTATCGCATTTACAGGTGTCCGGCTCAGAGCTATGGCCTGCGATATAAATAAGCGTGTGCGAGCCGGAGGACTCATGCTTGTAAACTATAAAAGCGCAACGTATGCAGTATCGTAATTTATTCCATGGGCACAAAGCGCCTGTGAGTGGCTTGTCTTCACTATCTTGATCGGCTGATATGGGAATGCTCCATCCATCTTCATCCTACTAAGGAAGGCATGCCACTCCTTGGAGTAGCGTATCCCCACCCTCCGCAGTGGCTCGACACGATTACCAACCCGGGGGCGGCGAGGACGCTCAAAGGGAGCCTCATGCTTCAAACAAGTCTCAACAATCAATAATGCATATAAGCATGTTTGAATTTGAAAATACTATACGTATTCTGATTTCTCATTCGAACTCTTTTCTATGTTATGCGTTCTCATCTTGAATTATACGTATGCAGGATATCATCGGCGTATTGGCTATCTTGTATGCGGGGATATTATTTATTATCGACTATACGTATCAGGATATTATCGGCTTATCGATATTACTTACTAACTTTATTAGAACATATATCATAATATTATAAACATACTTGCTAAATTCAAAAATACGCTTGCTAAACTCATACTGGACTTAATTCTTGACTTCTGAATTCTTTCTTCTATATTTCATGCTATTCTTGTCTTGGATTACTAACTTACTTAGAAAATTAGCTTTACATACCTTCTCTTGATTTTTCGACTAACGAGTGAAGCTCGGTCAGTATGACTATTTCTTAAGCTGCATTCATATATATATATATATCAATTAGAACTAAATACACTAATATTCTGGAAGAAAACATCACTTTCGATATATATATAGCCCCAAACTTTAGGCTTATCGAAAAGCGGTCCCGGCTTCGCTATTTCTCGAGGAGTCGGAAAGGAGAAATACCACTCTAGGAGCTAGGAGGATATTGACACTACTTTGGAGTAATTCCACTTACCTTGACTGGTAGCATGATGATTTGCCGGGCGTATTTCACGAAACTACGAATTTCACGAAACTAAACCCGTAGGAATGCTCCTTGCTACTAAATACCTCAGTATCTGAGATTAATTCGAGTTTGGACCGTGTTTGACAGCGTAATCGTAAGGAAATTATCAAATAACCCTCGTTCCTCTTTCTCTCTGCTTACCCTTTGTTTTTTTCACTGGAAATTATAAGAAACTTTAATGAAAAACCGAAGTTGGGGGCTTATATAATTGGGACCTATAAGTCGCATTCCTAGAATTTGATTTATAAGTCGCATTCCTGGAATACGATTTATAAGTCGCATTTTACCTTGCGACGTGCCGACTTGGCGCTTGTATGATCTTTCCCCGAGCCTTTTTCTAGCATGTATGGCATTCTAAAACTCTTAAGCAATATGCGAATAAGCCATCTACATGTCAAGAATTTACGGGGTGTAACACTTTTCATTTCCTCGTGAGAGCTCCTAGCTATGGAGATTGAATCTCCACCCCTTGGATCCTCTTGCTTTCCCCCAAAAGTCTATTTTTTGTTTTCAGACGTTTTTAATAAGTCCTCCTCAAGGACTAGGTTTCAAAATCATAATCAGAATGGGATTGCGAACTTTTGGTCCACATTATCCACTACAACAGACACCCTAACTGCTACAGTGCTTTTGTTGTAGCGAAAATCTTCCTGCCGCGGCGGACACTCACTTGGGTCCGCCCGATTGTGACTGAGCCCATTCAATTTTTCTCTCTGTGAATCTTTCATTTATTGAGGATTTATAACGAGTTTCTAAAAATTTAATTTTGCCTATTTTTTTGTTGTTGAAATGTTATAACGGTCAGGCGGGTCATTTCAAATATGAAACCAATGCAATAGTGAAGTACATCTAACAAGTCTTGAGAAATCATGGCCTGAACAAAACAATACCTAGACAAAACTTACTTAGCAAAAAATTCAAATCCAAAATAGCGCAAGTACCCTGTATCAAGTCTTAAAATCAAAGCGATCAACTTCTCGCACAACAATAATAAAATGCAGCACTTTGAATATAACTGAGAAAAAGAAGGCAGTTTTTACCCTTAAAACAATGCAGTTGAATATATTGATGTGTCTCAACGACACGCTGATTTGAGATGACCAATAATGCACAATTTAGATATAACTTGCTTAATTAATGTGAATAAATTTATAATGAGTATGGAATAAAATGGAACTAAGCAATAAAGTAAGATAATAGAAATCCCCCGAGGTTCGATCCTAAGCATCATTGGTAAGCTTGATGTTATTGATAATGAACGAAACAATGAGTAATAAAGCTTAAGAATAAAAGACAACATTGTATTGCTAGTGAGTTAATGCGTACTGAACGTTTTATGATGAATGACTAGAAGACTATGTATACCTAAACCTTCGGGAGTAACTCACGTACCACTCAGCCTCCACGAGGACTCTTATTGACTCACGTCTATGGCTGTTACACAATGATTGAGGAGGAGAATCGTGAATCTTTTGATAGCGGTGGAACATCATCCTTATCCTATCTCGATGTAGCTTGATGCCAAGTCTCGTGGCTCCAAAGCTAGGGGGACCAATGGATATGACCCCAAACTCAAGTGCCGTGAATTCAGGATACCCAAAAACAAGGCTACTTCCTCCAGTCACAACTAAATGGATTTTCGGTCTCGCATTGTGATGTGAAACAAGTAGATAAAAACAAAATAGTATTTGAAAGATAGAAATTAAAGAGTGATGGACACAACTAAATTCAAATAATTAAAAGATGTAATGGTCAAATTAATCAAAAACACCACATAATTGAGAATTAAGAGGATCTAATCTATTAGAATCCTCAAGAAGGTACCAACCTTACTTGCAAATCTTAGGACAAAATGTTGAAATTCAACAAAGGGTTTTAAAGCTCTCACAAGAGGAGCAATTTATCATATGTCAAAAACTAGCTATGGAATCCTAATTTTCTACTATTTATATTAAGGGCTAAAAGTAATAAAAAAAGGCTCAAGTGTCCCTCGTAAACATTACAAGCTAAATAAAATGGTATAATACTTAATATATTGGATATCTTTAAGTCTTCCATGTTAGAGTCTTTCAAAGGTTCCATCTTCATCCATAAAATTTGCAATGCTTGTAGGTCCTTAACTAACTCCATGTGAAAAGCCCCCTAGAAAGTGTGTCACTTTGATCTATATCACTCTTCCCTTCTTCAAAAGAAGTCATTTCACCACACCTACATAAAAAAGAGATAAATCACTAACATTGAGAACATTATGGACCAAATACTCACTTGGTAGGTCCACTTTGTAAGCATTATCTCAAATCTTCTCAAGCACTTGAAAAGGTCCATCTCATATAGAAATGAACATAGGGTGATATATAGCAATGAACATAGGGCGATAATATGAAATATGGTCCCTATAATCTTGTTATCTCATCCACTATCATTATCTAAAAGCTGAAACTTATTTTTTATTTCGCTTGAAAATATTTCCTTCATAAAATGAAGTCATACCTGATCACTGGGTGCAAAGGAGACCCTCTTTCGTCCCTTGTTGGATCTTTCTATTACATCTTTTTTGTCCTTCTCAATTTTCATTCTTACTTTCTCATGGATGCTCTTCATAGCTTTTGCATAAGCATTTGCATTTATACTCACAATAACATCTTTACGTAAAGGAGTCTAATGGAGTCAAGGGGTTAAAGCCATAAGCACACTCAAAATGAGTTATACTAATAGATCTATTAATAGTTCTATTATATGCAAACTCAATTAATGGCAATTGATCCTATCAAGAAGTTAACTTCCCTTTAACCATAGCGCTAATCATGTTACCTAAGATTCGATAACCACTTCGATTTGACTATCCATTTTAGGATGATAAGAAGTAGAAAATAACAACTTGATTCCCAAATTTCTCCACAAACACCTCCAAAAACGACTAAGAAATTTTGAATCTCTATTAGTAATAATTGTTTGGGAACACCATGCAATCTCTTAATATCACTAAAATAACAACAACAACAACAACAACAATAACATATCTAGTGTAATTTCACAAAGTGGGATCTAGAAAGGGTATGTGTGTGCAGACCTTACCCCTATCTCAGATCCAGAGAGGTTATTTCTGATACACCCTCGGCTCATAAGAAAAAAAAAGTTTAGAAAAAAAAATAATGAAAGTAGAAGAAACAATAGATAGCAACAAAAACAACAAATGGTAACAAAAAAAATACTATAATAAAACAATACGATAGTCAAATGAGAAGAAACAACAGATAGTAACAAAAATCAAAGGGCAACAAAGTACAAGAATAATACTACGGCTACTAGTATAGAAGGACATCTAGGCAATGCACTCCTACCTACTAACCTTTTACACTAATTCGTGTCCTCCACAACCTCCTATCTAAGGTCATGTATATGGTAGCTAAAACTGCGCCATGTCCTATCTAATCATCTCTCCCAAATACTCCTTTGGTCAATCCCAACCTCTCCTAAAACCATTTATAGAAAACCTCTTACATATCCGCACAGGGACATCAATGTATCTCATTATCACATGCTCGAACCATCATAACCTCTCTTCCCTCACCTTGACCTCCATTGAAGCCACTCCCACCATGTATGGATATCTATCACAACCCAAGCTGGGACCCAGACTGAGACATGGGACCTAAAACTATGAATAACCTCAAGTCGACCCATGGCATGAACATAACAACTAAAGAGCATACATCAAAGCAGAAACTGATAAGTTAAACATGAATACGCAGAAGTCTGAATAACATAACATATAAAAACAATCATAAATGGAGTCAACAATTGATAAAGCTGAAGTCTACATAATGTCTAATAAGCCTATAAACTGTCTGTCAGTTGATGAGATAATACCCCTAACTAGATCACTAAAGTTTGAGACAGAAATAGCATAATCAAACAACTAAATTGAATGTCCTCAGAAGATGAGGACTCACCAAAAACAGGAACTAAGTTGGACTGCAAGGGAGAAACTGAGTTTGATCGCTCAAACATGTATCATGAAATGATACAACATAGAGTATGCGGTCAGTACTTGAAATGTACAGAGTAAGAAAGGTAAGTAAAACATGTTGAATAAATATTAACTGAAATCATGCATATGAATATAAATCATTAGATCATGAGAGTAAGGACTGCATGCTGAAAAATGTATTTGAGACATACATAGTCATAAGTTGGGTATCATATTTGAACATAATGACCTAAGGTTAAAAATAGAAATCATATGAATTGTCATAGCTGAAGTCATAAGTAAAATCTCATAAACTAATCATCGGGTCAAACATGTTGTAACCATAATATCATAAGTCATGAACATGAATAACTAAAATCATAAGGAACAACGGGAGACTCGTCCTAAACGAAACCATCACGATAGAGCTTACATGATTCCCCAACTATCACACTCAAGTGGGCAGAGCCATCCAAAACCTTACTAGGGCTAAGGAAGATGCCATGATACCGATACAAAGCTGAGGCCCCCCCTTGGGGTAGGGGAAAACTCTCTTGGCGCATAGTTCTGAGACCTGGGAACCTTGGAACCCCAATCCTACTTGGTGCTAGACACTACTCTCAAAATCATACATAGTAATCTTGATATTGCTAATTTCATAGTTTACTATATGTAAAAATAATATTAGATAAGATATAGTTATACATAGATCGAAAACATTACCGAACAAAGGATTAAATAATCCAAAATTGATAGTAATATTCTATAATTTTCAACAAAGCTAAATTCATAGTTACATGCATAGTCTGAAATTTGAACATAGGAATTATTGACTCCAGAACATATCATAAATTGCATTGGGAGTCTAAACTCCAAAATATATGAAAAACTGATCTTATTAGCATTAGCTAAATCATGAAAAACATACTTAACATGAGTGGGCTTGACCAAATCATAAAATCATCCATACTTGAAATATACTTCATAAGTCAAAATCATGGATTCATACATGCAAAATTTATAAACATTCGTTCATGCCAGATATCTCATCATACTTGAAATCATGGGTCGTAAGGTTGAAGTTTCATAAAACTTGCATAATAGGGCATAATTTAATAACTTGAAATCATAAATTTATATTCAACTTCTGTATAAATCTATTTATAAACCTTAAAACATGCTTTGGAACATGAGGGGAATTGACTCATAGACCGATCATAGAAAATTTCATAAAATTGGGTTAAACCCCTATAAAACCATATACTTGAATTAGAATTTGAATTCATGAACTTGAGGAGAAATTTGGGTATGAGAGCGAAAGGAAACTGTCATTCATAGACCTGCATACCTGGATAGACTAATTCTCTAACTATCCTTGCAAGCCCAAAAGAATTGGGGAAGAATTGAGATAATTCTAGATTGATCTTCAAAGAGAAACTCAAAGATTTGCATTAATGGGAGTTTAAAGAATTAAAATAGGTTAAAACCTCTTAAAACACTCCTTTCAGGGCTTAAGACAACGTCATTAAGATGTTAGAAGCTTAGGAATTTTGAAAATACTCTTAATGATTTGCTAGGAAAAATGCTCATTGCCAGACATACGACCCATACCACGAGTCGTACAATTGACCTACGACTCGTGGATTCCTCCCATAGCTAGCCAGTCCGACTTCTCCAACTTATTGATTTTTTCCACAACTCGTAATTCAATAGTACGAGTCATACAATCACCCATAGGATCAACACTTGATAACCCAAACGCATACTACGACTCTATGACCATAAGTCTTACTATCAAACCACGACTTGTGGTGTGGACTTGTGGTCTGATAAAAGAAGCCTCTAAACTGAACCACGGGTCTTCCTACGACCCATACCATATGACTACGACTCGTACCTTCATCGTACTGAGAGAATTTTTTCAGACTTTTTCTACTTAAGATACTTCAAATCTTGAATCTAGTCTTAGAAATTTTTGGGGTGTTAAATTATATTCCCCTTGGGAACATTCATCCTCGAATGTGGATTAAGCATACTAAAAGGCTGGAAAAAGGAACTACAATACCAAATACTGAACCTTTAAAGCTGAAAACTGATGGAGTGACTGACTCCAAACTGATACACATGACTAAACTGAATTCATAATCATACATACATGCTATGACATGAAAGGAATCTAGAGACATAGAGTCAACATGAAGCTTAATAGAGTACAAAGGATGAAACTGATACCTCATGCTGAAATTGAGCCAGAAGGAAAAAGATGTGGGTATCTATCAATCATATATGCTTCGACTTCCCACATAGCTCCCTCAATAAGATGATTTCTCCACAAAACCTTCACTAAAGCTACTTCCTTGTTTCTCAACTTTCAAACCTGATGATTAAGGAGCTCAATTGGGACCTCCTCATAGTTAAGGCTATCCTTCACACCTATGCTCTCCACTGGAAAAACCAAGGTCGGGTCACCAATGCACTTATTCAATAGAGATACATGAAAAATTGAATGTACCGAGGCTAACTCCGCTGGTAGCTCCAACTCATATGCCACTTTTCCAACTCGCCTCTTAATCCTATAAGGAAAAATGTACCGGGGACTAAGTTTCCCTTTATATCCAAATCTCATCACTCCTTTTATGGGAGAAACTTTCAAAAATACCCAATCATCAACATCAAGCTCAATCTCTCTCTGTCTAACATCCGCATAAGATTTCTGATGACTCTGAGTTATTTTCAGCCTTTCCCTAATAAGCTAGACTTTCTCCATGGCCTCATGAACTGAATCTGGCCCTCTCAAGGTAGCCTCACCTACCTCGAACCAACCAATAGGTGATCTACACCTCCACCCATAGAGAGCCTCAAATGGAGCAATCTGAATGGTGGAGTGGAAACTGTTTTTGTACGCAAAATTGATGAGAGGCAAGTGATCATACCAACTACCCTTGAAATCAATCACACACTCTCTAAACATATCTTTAAGAGTATGAATGGTCCACTCAGCCTGAACATATGTCCGCGAGTGAAAAGCTATGCTAAGATTAACCTAAGTACCAAGTCCCTTCTGAAACTATCTCCAAAATTGTGAGGTGAACTACGTACCCCTATCGATATGATGGAAAAAAGGCACTCCATGCAATTGAAATAACTCCTAAATAAATAACCTAGCGTAATCCTCACCTAAATCGATAGTTTTGATCGATATAAATGAGCTACTTTGGACAACCTATCTACAACCACCCAAATAGAGTCATACTGTAGATGGGTACGAGGCAACCCTATGACAATGTCCATATTAATCTCTTCCGACTTCCAAGTAGGGATACTAATGTCCTAGAGCACACCCCCAAGTCTCTAATTCTCAACCTTCACCTGCTGGCAATTCGGACACCTAGCTACGAACTCCGCTATATCCTTCTTTATCCTATTCCACCAATAGACTTCTTGTAGGTCAAAGTACATCTTGGTGGCACCCGGGTGGATAGAATAACAAGAACCATGAGCCTCATACAACATTCGCTGTAATGCCCTGGAAACCCTAAGACCAGACCTGGAAGTTGAAAAGCAGAAAATAGGATTTTCTTTACCAGATCACAGAATAAGTCATCCTGTGACCGTGGGGTAGGCCACAAGTCGTGAAATGACTCATGGGGAAAGTTATGGACTTGGTTAACATTTTGGGAAATTTTTTAGTTACAATGGGTCTGACTACGAGTCATGGTCAACACCAAGAGCCGTCAAGTGAGTCGTGGTCAAGGGTTGACGGAAAGTTGGAAAAGTTCAGGCAGTGTACTTAACAGGTCCTCACCACGATTTGTTTGGGACACCACAAGTCGTGGTGTCGTCCGTGGTGACCCCAAGTGGTTTTTGGCAGTGAGGGTGATGGGAGGCGACCATGAGTCGTTGGGTCTCTAGACGACTCGTGAAGTCAGTCGTTGGCCAGATTGAAGAAATTCCAGTGCACCTAATGATTGGACCTCATGACTGTGGAGTGCCTCGTGAGGACTGGTAAGGTCCTTTTTCCTGTGAATTTCGTAAGGGTGTTTCAGTAATTTCCTAACCTCCTAGACCCTAAACTATGTCATTTTGGGTTATTTTAAGGGGATTTAGAGGGGCTAAATGGTCTACTCCCCTCATTCCCACTTAGATTTTCAGAAAAGTAACATAAGTTTTCTCTCAAGAGCTCTCAAGCAAGACTAGGGTTCCTCGTCCATTGCAACAATTCAAGCTTCCTTCTCCAGGGAATTCTTAGCCAGGTTTGTGGGAATTCAACAAGGGAATAGTTCTTTCCTTGTGTCCCCAAAATCCTCTTCTAGTTCTCTATCAGTTTTAGTCCCGGAGTTATCAAATGTGAATTCAGTTGTCAGTTAGATATTATCTAATTCATGTGGGACATTATTCATGTTAATAGTAGATATGTTTCCACTAGATTATGACTACTTTGAAGCTTTTTCCCATAAAGTGAATTCCATCCCTGAACTTTTGAATGTGAATAAATTATATGTCAGATTCCGTTTATAGCTTGTGGAAAATGGTCTATGTTGATTGTTGCATATTAACATTACCCAGTTATCGTATAAATGCTCATTCTTGTAAGGATGGTTTTGGCCCTAGTGTTTAATGAAATCAACTAGAATTTTTCCTATTGGATTAGTCTTCCTTGTGGCTTGATCTTATCAGTTTGGGTTTCCCACATTACTAGACTATGTTGAGATCTTAGACAGATTCTTGTAAGTCCAGTCTCAGACAATTATTAGCAGACTCAGTAAATTGAGGAATGTCAGTTGATCAGTTTGACTACAGTATTTAGTGAGGTGTTAGTGGTGCCTCGCAGTTATTAGAATTGGACTCAGTATTAGAAGTAGATCTTTAGGTGGTCATAACACTTTCAAATAAGCAACTCTAACCAGCCTTAGGACCCCAGTCTCAGATTACAGTTTGTTCTTTAGACGGTTATGACGCGTCCAAATAAACAGCTCTAACCAGTCTTAGAACCTAGTTACAGAATCCGGTACGATAAGACTCTTAGGGTGCTTTAGATAGGTATTCTTGACTTACTTGGGCTATAGTTTTGAGCTATCAACTTATTAGTCAACCTAGAAATATTCAGTGGGAGTAGAACTTAGCATCGAGCAGACCGGTATTCCAGCGCACCCAGGTTCCCAGAACTACGTTGCCACCGTAGGTTATATTTTACTGGCCTCATGGACCCAGTCTTTTGATCACCTAGTTCATGCCTCTATACCCTGGCAAGGTATATTGGATCCTACCGATGGGGTGTATACTTAGGACTCCACGTCTATATAACGCCCCACCTTGGAGGCATGACTGACACCTAGTGCCAGACTGGAATCTGACTGACCTGTCTAGGTTTATGCACATTTGGTGCATTCTTGTAACCCAATTCAAGAAACCAATGAGCTTTATCTCGGTTGTAAACATAGCCTCCGACCGACAAAACCATATAGCCACCTGTAAACGAAAACAGTTAATAAACAACAAGTAATAAAAGGGAATCCTATGCAGGCCAACAAGACCACCATGCTGTCTAGTTATAACTAAAATGAAAATCAGGCAACTATAGCTATACTATAGCCGACAAGGCCACTATCTAACAGCTAAACAAGGCCCCACACGACCATCACATAAAATAAAACATATATAGGCCCCACACGGCCAACAACAAACTAACCATAGGGAAACTATAAATATTTAAGCCTCTAGGAGTGGAATAATTGTCGAGACCGGGCCCCCACATACCCATATACTGTACAATCAAAAGATCAAAACTTCTAATTATTAGCCTAGGAGGATGGGAGCTAACTATACTTTTGACTCAGGCTGAAAGCTAAGGAGGGTCCTGATATGCATCCACCTGCAGGCAAGTAAAGAAGCACCCCAAGGATGGGCATCAGTACAATATGTACCGAATATGTAAGGCAGTAACTGAAAATAACTGAATAAAACTTAAGATGAAACTGAAAGTAACTTAGTAGAAGGGATAGGGATATAACCTGAAAAACATAACTTCCTATTGGCTAATCTATCAGTAAAAAGTGCATATAAGAACCTTACATGGCCCCATAAGCCAGAAGGTACAACCAGCACAGAATAATCCACCTGGGGCCCCCATAAGCCCCAAAAAGTACACTTCAATCTACATACCCTTAACAAGGTCAAACTAAGTC
This sequence comes from Datura stramonium, assembly GCA_018107945.1. Taxonomy (NCBI): domain Eukaryota; kingdom Viridiplantae; phylum Streptophyta; class Magnoliopsida; order Solanales; family Solanaceae; genus Datura; species Datura stramonium. The sequence continues at coordinate 47,024 of JACEIK010001761.1, read as the reverse complement.
AACTAGTAACTATAGCCAATCTACCGGTCCCCTAGGTCTGCAACTGAGCCCACCTAGCCCATGAACTGTAGCTGTGTTTGAGTCTAGTGAACTCCTAATAAATAAACCCCGGGCACCAGGCTCGACGGGGGTGTGGTGCCGATACGACATAGAACTGGTAATACAGCCATGGAATGGATGGTATAAGGCCCTTGGGCCTCATCATCATCCCTTGGGATATCATATCGCTCCTTGGAGCGATGTCATATAGCCCCTGGCGGGCAACGACACAACTAGTAACCCTGGGATTGGTCATGGAAGGCTATACAGGGCAAAGTAAATCCCAAACTAAACATAGAGTACTGGTCTCAGCTAACAGCCATAGCTAATCACAATAACAATACTTCTAGCACATTTACTGGGATTCAAACTGTATTAAAATGCTATAGAAACTAACTTGCCGAAGGAATTCTCCTTAACATACCTCGATTGCCATTTCCCCAATAACTGATGAGTTTCAACTTGTATTCAACAGCTCTTTCCAACTATAACCGTAATACTGGGAGAAAGAGACTAATTTCAATACCAAATTCATCTTAAAATAATAAATTTTAAGACTAATAGCAACTATAATTCAACTACATAAAATACGGCCGAAAACCTATAATTTCCTGGGATTTCAGAAGGAAGAAATGCTTACCTTATGTCTGTGATCATTTAGGAATCAGTTTGGAGCAATTTTGACAACTTTTGCTCGGCGGGGATCCGATATGCCTGGAGAATTTTGAGAAAATAACTCCGTAGTAATGCTCCATGTAGGCTTAGAACTCGATACCTTAAGTATTTGAGTTTGGAACGTGTTTGATAGCATAATTGGGTGAAAAACTATACAAATCTTCGTTTTCATCTTTCTATGGACGAAGCAAACACTAGAAAATGAACTAAACTTAAAAGGACGGGCCTTATATATATGTGAGATTAGTGGTAGGGGGGCTCCTCATGCCAACCATAGCACTAGAGGAACCCCCCGCGTCACGCCTCCCCTTGCGCCAGTGTGGTGGCATGCCGCACTGGCCAATACCCTACAACGCGCTGGCCCTTCGCGGCCTAGCCTCACCCGATCCTACTTCCGAGGCTTTTCTACACGCATCATACTCTCTTTATTCATCATGAATCCATGCGTATTCTTACTAATCGTTAACTTTTGTGGAGTGTAATATCCTCCCCCCTTAGGAACATTTGTCCTCGAATGTCATTCTCAGGCTTAAAGGGGGTTAACTCTATTACCCAGGATTTATAAAAGTTTTGGTAGAGTCTCCTCTGTAATAAGGACTATCTGGAAACATAGAACGAAGAAAAGTCCAACACAGGCGCCTCGCAGGACGCTATAGCAACCATTACACAATAATAAGGAGTAGCTAAACAACAGTACTGATAACATAAGCAGTAAAATAACAACTGAACAACAACCTTACCTTAATTGCATAATCTGGATCAATCCTGGAACAGGTAAGGATATTTAGATTTCATATCATCCTCAGCTTCTGTCACGACCCGAATAGAGGCCCGGATCGTAATACAGGTGTAATGCCCCGGAACTTAAATCAGAAAATCTAGAAAATCTGCAAAAAATATTTCAGGACAACTCACCTAATGAGTCATTGTGAGACCTAACGACTCGTTAGGTCAGTCGTGAGAAGGAGGAATTAGAAGTGTGAAGTGAGAAGCAGTGTACCCAATGAGAGACCCCATGAGTCGTGGTCACTAACCATGACCCGTTAGGTCATTCGTGAGCAAGTCGGGTCAGGAATTCAATAATTGGTCATTGTACAAGATTGATGGTGACCACGAGTCTTGTCCATCATTAATGACTTGTTATGTCCCCCGGTACCAGCCCTTGTCAGTTGTTAGGAAGTGCACCTAACGAGTGTCACCACGAGTCGTCATAAGTGGTAACGACTCGTTGTGTGACTCGTGGTCAAGCCTAGTATAGAAATTTCAGAAGTGAGTGTGGTCCATGACTGGTGACCACGAGTCACAGACAGTCACCACAACCCATTAGGTCACCCGTTCGGGCCACCTGTCAGTTTTTCCAGCGATTTTATAAGGGCTATTTAGTAACTTTCTATTTTCCTAAGCTTTAAAATACATCGTTTTGGATGTAATTTAAGACTTATTAGAGGGTTTAGATGGTTCCTTTCCTCATTCCCATGTTTATTCTCACAAAAGCATCGAATGTTCTCTCAAGAAACTCTCAAGCAGGATTAAGGTTTTCCTCCATTGCAGCAGTCCAAGCTTTCTCCTTCAAGAAACTTCAACTCAGGTATGTGGGAATTCAACAAGGGAAATTGTTCTTCCCTTATGTCCCCAAAAAACCCTCCCATAGTTTCTCTATCAGTTTTAGCCCTAAGTTTTCGAATACGCAGAAATTATATGTTACTATTTCTTAATTCCTTATAGAATGATATCCTTGCTTATTATCGATATGATTTCCACCAATTCTTTGCTTAATTGTTGATGTTCTTGTCAAGTGAATTTAAGCCTTAAATTTTCGAGTAAAGATTATTTGCGTATTAAATTCCATCTAGTGAATGAAGTATGTCTTGGGATGAATGTCCTAGTGATTCTTATTATTTATATGTTGAGCAAATATTCCATTGATAAGAATGATTTTAACCTTGTCGGATGAGATTCCTTTAATTCTCGAAATTCTTCCATATTATGGGATTCCTATGTTGTTGGAATGAGTTGGATTCTCTATTAGCTACAGTTTAGTTAGAACATAAAACCTCTTCAGAACTATTCAAAACTTGTCAACTGATCAGTTTGACTTCAGTCTTTTCTAAAGGTGTCAGTGGTGCCTCCTAGTTATCCGAATCAGATTCAGAATTCAGTTATTGGTCCATTTAGGCAGTCATGACATTTTATCTTTATAGCTCCGACTAGCCTCAGGACCCCAGTTCAAATTACAGTTTATTCTTAGACGGTTACGACGATTCTAGATAAGCAGCTCTGACTGGTCTAGTAAATTTTTCCTAAATATGACCTTCCCCTCCCATAAAGAGAGTTTCTTGTTCCTTCTCTAACAAGGATGATGAGCTAGAACCTAGTTTCAGAATCTGGTCCGACAAACACTCTCAGGGTACTTTCAGTTATATGTCCCTGACTAGTCTTGGACCCTAGTTTTGAGTTATCAGCCTAGTAGTTCAGTTTAGGTTTTCCAGTAGGAGTAGGACTTAGCACCGAGAGGGCTGGGGTTCCAGCGCACCTAGGTTCCCAAAACAACATTGCCAGCATAGGTTACAATATTACTTGGCCTAAAATTTTGTGATCACCCAATTCATGCCTTTATACAATGGAAAGGAATATTGGGTCCTACCGGTAGGGAATATACATCGGACTTCACGTCTAGCTCACGTAGTTATATGTTGGTTATACACTCTCCCACTAGTTAGTCTAGTCCATTCTAGAGTAAACAACTCAGTTTAGTTCCATTTCTACCAGTTTAGCTCAGATATGTACAATATCTCAGACTCAGAATTTTCAGACTTAGGGCATGTCTTTGACCATCAACCAGGGTCAACTTGACCATTTTAGTATACATTAGTAGTTGAGTTCAACTCATTTGTTGGTCATTGCATGTCATTTCAATTAAGACTTTGTATTTAGTTATGCTTCCTCCCCACTTACTCAGTACATTCAAAGTACTAACGCATACTTTTATGCTGTATCATTTCATGGTATAGCTGCAGGTTCCCAAACTCAAAAGCATTAGATGCCCCGATCCAGATCCTCCTCAGATGTAGTTGAAGTGTGAGTCCTCATCATTCGAGGGCCTTATTTTATTTTCTTTCATTTAGATTACAGTTTTAATTTAGACTTAGAGTTAGCTGGGAATTGTCCCAACAACTATCAGTTAGAAGGCTTTCAGACTACAGATGTTCAGGTTTACTATTTTAAGTTTTATCTTAAATTTCATAAAAACATCTTTATGTTATTACTTAAAATTTCCACTATGCATGTTTTACCCAGAATACTAGTGTATGATAGACCAGGGGTTGACTTGGGTCACTTGTGACTTAAAGTATCGTGTTACGTCAAGGGTGTAGGCTCGGGGCGTGACAAACTTGGTATCGGAGCACTAGGTTTAGCATATCCTTAGAATATCTGAAAATCGCATCGAGTAGAGTCCTTTTCATGGCTGTGAAGTGTGCCACACTTATGACAAGGAGGCTACAAGATGTTATTGGGAAAACTCTCTTTTGTTCATACACTTTATCGTTCGTTAAAGTTCAATTCAGAAATACCCTTCTAACTCGTGCTCTATTTTTTTTCCAGTGAACCATGCCTCCCATACGCGGTGGAAGAAGGGCTAGTAACGTCAACTGACCTGCCCCATCATCCCCAATAGCTCCTCAAGATGAATCAGTATCTACCGCCGAATTTCGGGCAGCCATTCAACTGGAGGCCCAAATAGTCACCAACCAGGTGAATCAATAGGTGGTTCAGTAGCCACGAACGGACTGCAGCAGCGTCTAGGGTGCAGGACTTTACCCGTATGAGCCCTCCATCTTTTCAAGGATCCAAAGTTGGGGAGGATCCTTAGGAGTTCGTGGATCAGGTTAGGAAGATCACCCGTATTATGGGTGTTAGCTCATCAGAAAGTGCTGGCCTGGCTGCCTACCAGTTAAAAGGGGTAGCTCAGGTCTGGCATGACTAGTGGAAAGAGGGGCGGCTAGCGGGAGCAGGACCAGTGGAGTAGGAAGAATTCCACACAGCTTTCTTGGACAGGTTTTTCTCTCGGGAGCTGAGGGAGGAAAAGATGGCAGAGTTTATGAATTTGAGATAGGAAAACAAAATTGTGGAGGAGTATGCTCTGGAGTTTACTAGGCTGTCTAAGTACGTTCCATAGATGGTAGCTGAACCGAGGGAATGTATGTTGAAATTAGTGAATGGGGTGTCGAATTTGGTCCTTAAGGAGTGCAGGACGGCGATGCTGATTAAGGATATAGACCTCTCAAGCTTGATTGTCAATGCCCAGTAGATTGAGGCTAAAAAGCCAAAGGATATGGAGTGTAAGAACAAACGGGCAAGGATAGGCCAGTTAGATTTTGGCCATCAGAGGTCTAGCGATAGTATCCGCCCACAGCAGTAGAAGCAATAGCAACAGTAGCAGAGAGCCCCAGCACCCAGTTCATCTAGTGCCCCAACCTTTCGGTCCCGCCAAGATCAGAGGGGTGGGTCATCTGGCACTCAGTCTCAGACTCACAGTACTGAGAACAGGTATCCAGCTTTCCCCAAGTATGGTAGGAACCACTTGGGAGAGTGCCATCAGGGATGAGAGGGCTATTTTGGGTATGGACAACTTGGACAATGGCTTAGCGAGTGCCCGTCTGCAGGGCGAGGAAGATCACAATCTACCACATTATTAGTTCCAGCAAGCCGACCAGCTCAATAGGCCAACACCTCAGGTACAGATGGCGGTCAGCGCCAAAATCATTTCTATGCTCTGTCTTCCTGTTAGGATCAGGAAAGCTCACCTGACGTAGTTACGGGTATGTTGCGTCTCTTTCACCTAGACGTGTATGCCCTCCTAGATCCAGGAACCACTCTTTTATTCGTGGCTCCCTACATAGCAGTCCAGTTCAATATCAATCGAGAGGTCCTTTTAGAACCATTCTCAGTCTCCACCCTAGTTGGCAAGTCAGTTAGAGCCAGAGGGGTGTATAGAAACTTCCCAGTCTCAGTATTGAAAGAAGTTATTCAGGACGATCTTATAGAGTTAGAAATGGTTGACTTTGACCTTATTCTCGGCATGGATTGGTTACACTTCTACTATGCCTCAGTCGATTGTAGAACTAGAGTTGTCAAGTTTTAGTTTCCTAACGAGCAAGTGTTAGAATGGACGGGCAGTAGTTCAGCGCCTAAGGATAGGTTTATTTCCTACCTTAAGGCCCAGAAACTCATCTCCAAGGTATGTATTTATCATCTAGTTTGAGTCAAGGATTCCAACTTTGAGACCCCAACTATCCAGTCAGTTCCAATGGTCGTTTTTCCGGAGGATCTTCCCGGAGTTCCCCCTTAACGGGAAATAGATTTCGAAATAGATCTCCTTCCAGATACTCAGGCCATCTCCATCCCTCCTTACATATTGGCTCTAGCTGAGATTAAGGAGTTGAAGGAGTAGTTAAAAGATCTTCTTTATAAGGGTTTTATCAGACCCAGTATCTCTCCCTGGGGTGCTCCAGTGTTATTCGTGCGTAAGAAAGATGGTACCCTCAGAATGTGCAAAGATTACCATCAGCTGAGCAAAGTCACAGTCAAGAACAAGTATCCTCTACCCAGAATTGACGACCTATTTGACAATCTTCAAGGACCCAGTTGTTTCTCAAAAATCACTCTCAGGTCAGGGTACCATAAGTTAAGGGTTAGAGAGTGTTACATACCGAAAACAGCATTCAGAACTCGGTATGGTCACTATGAGTTTGTGGTGATGTCCTTCGGGTTAACAAATGCCCCAACCAGCTTCATGGATTTGATGAATAGGGTCTTCAAGCAGTACCTGAATATGTTCGTCATTGTACTTATCGATGACATTCTAGTATACTCTAGAAATGAGGAAGAGCATTCCAACCACCTCAAATTAGCATTATAGACAGTCAGGGACCACCAATTATTCGTGAAGTTTAGCAAGTGCGAATTCTGGTTAATGTCCATGACTTTCTTAGGTCATGTGGTCTCAGGTGAAGGAATACAAGTAGACCCTCACAAGATAGTAGTTGTGAAGTATTGGCCCATACCTACCTCTCCTACTGAAATCAGGAGTTTCCTGGGCTTAGCTGGGTATTACCAATGATTTGTGGAAGGCTTCTCATCTATAGCATCTCCTTTGACTAAGTTGACTCAGAAGAAGGTGAAATTTCAGTGGATGAATGAGTGTGAGAGGAGTTTCTAGGAGTTGAAGACTCAACTCACTACCGCTCCAATTTTGACCCTACCATAGGGAACAGATGGATTGGTTGTTTATTTTGATGCTTCCAGAGTTGGACTCGGATGCGTTCTGATGCAGCGGGGCAAAGTGATAGCCTACTCCTCTTGACAACTCAAGGTTAGTGAGAAAACTATCAAACTCATGACTTGGAGTTGGTAGCGGTGGTGTTTGCGCTGAAAATATGGAGGCATTACTTATATGGAGCTCATGTAGATGTATTCACATATCATAAGAGTTTTCAATATGTGCTGAATCAAAAGGACCTTAACCTGCATCACAGAAATTGATTGGAGTTGCTAAACGACTATGACATGAGTGTGTTGTATCACCCGGGCAAAGCCAATGTGGTGGCTGACGCCCTAAGTAGATGATCTATGGTGGAATGTGTCTCATATTGAAGAAGGCGGAAAGGAGTTAGCAAGGGATGCTCAAAGACTAGCCCGGATAGGGGTGCAACTGGTGGATTCAACCGAAGGTGCTGTGGTAATGCAAAGTGGGTCGGATTCATCTTTGGCAGTTGAAGTCAAGTCTAGACAGGATGAAGATCCAGTTCTACTTAAACTTAAAGAAGTAGTTCTCAAAAATGAGGTTGAGGCTTTCTCTAAAGAGGGAGATGGTGGGCTCCATTACAAGGGAAGATTGTGTGTACCGAATGTTGGTGAGTTGAGATAGCAGATACTGGCAGAGGCACACAACTCGAGATACTCCATTCACCCTAGTGCTACTAAAATGTATCACAACCTGCGGTATATTTATTGGTGGAATGGCATGAAAAGAGACATTGTTGAATTCGTAGCCAAGTGCCTGAATTGCCAGCAAGTCAAGGCGGAGCATCAAAGACCAGGAGGCATTACTCAAGATATTAGTATACCTACATGGAAGTGGGAGGAAGTAAATATGCATTTCATTAGGGGTCTACCTCGGACTCGCTGGCAGCATGACTCAATCTGGGCAGTAGTAGTTCGGATGACTAAGTCAGCTCATTTCCTCCCAGTTCAAACCACAGACTCAGCTGAGGACTATGCCAAACTTTACATCTGAGAGTTAGTCAGACTCCATGGGGTGCCTTTGGCTATCATTTTGGACAGGGGAACACAGTTCACCTCATACTTTTGGAAGTCCTTTCAGAAGGGACTAGGCACTCAGGTCAAGCTCAACACCTCTTTTCACCCACAGACCGATGGGCAAGCTGAGCGGGCCATTCGGACCCTAGAAGATGATTTTAAGGGTAATTGCGATGACCATTTGCCTTTCATTGAGTTTTCGTACAATAATAGCTACCACTCTAACATTCAGATGGCTCCATTTGAAGAATTATATGGGAGAAGGTGTAGATCGCCTATAGGGTGGTTCGAGCTTGGTGAAGCTACCTTGATAGGTCCAGAATAGGTTCACGAGGCAATGTAGAAAGTTCAGCTTATTCGAGAAAGGTTGAAAACAGCTCAGAGCCGTCAGAAATCTCTTGCCGATGTGTGGAGAAGAGAGTTGTAGTTTGCAGTTGATGACTGTGTATACCTGGAAATTTTTCCCATGAAAGGGGTGATAAGGTTTGGCAAGAAGGGAAAGCTTAGTCCAAGATATTTGGGACCTTATAGAATTATGAGGCGTATTGGCAATGTATCCTATGAGCTAGAATTACCTTCAGAACTAGCAGTTGTACGCCTAGTTTTCCATGTGTCACTTTTGAAGAAGTGCTTCAGAGATCCACCCTCAGTTGTGCCATTGGACAGCGTGGGAATAAAGGATAGTCTCTCATATGACAAGGTACTAGTATAGATCCTTGACCGTCAGGTTCGTAAGCTGAGGAACAAGGAAATAGATTCAACCAAAGTCTTATGGAGAAATCAGTAGGTTGAGGGAGCTACATGGGAGGCTGAAACAGATATGATGGCCAAATACTCGCATTTGTTCTCTACCGGCTCTATCACAGCTTGAGATATTAGTTTTGGCCCTAGAACTCAATTTAGCTTTCATGATTCAGTTTAGGTGTTCAAATCTCGTTTATATTTTTGAATGTATGTAAGGTAAATTCAGTTCAGTCATGTATTCTGAAATGGAGGTAGTCATTTTGACAGTTTTGAATTCAAATGAACAATATTTGAAAGTTATGATTGTATTTTTCTGCCTTCCTGTGTCTTTTCTTACATTCGAGGACAAATGTTTCCAAGGGTGAGATATTGTAATGACCCAAAACTCAAAGACTAGATCCGAGACTTGAATCAGAAAATCTAGAAAATCTGCAGAAAATGTCTCAGGAAGACTCACCTAACGAGTCATTGTGAGACCTAACAACTCGTTAGGTCAGTCGTAGGAAAGAGGAATTAGAAGTGTGAAGTGATAAGCAGTGTACCAAATAAGAGACCCCACGAGTCGTGGTCACTGATCACAACCTGTTAGGTCATTCGTGAGCAAGCTGGGTCAGGAATTAAATAATTGGGCATTGTACTAGACGGATGGTGACCATGAGTTGTGGCCACTAGTAACAACTCATTATGTCCCCCGTTACAATCCCTAGTCAGTTGTTAGGAAGTGCACCTAACGAGTGTCACCATGAGTCGTCATTAGTGGTAACAAATAGTTGTGTGGCTCGTGGTCAAGCCTAGTATAGAAATTTCAGAAGTGAGACAGTGTGATCCACGACTGGTGACCACAAGTCATGGTCAGTCACCACGACCCGTTAGGTCACCCGTTCGAGTTACCTGTCAGTTTTTTCAGCGATTTTCTAAAGGCTATTTAATAACTTCCTATTTTCCTAAGCTTTAAACTACGTTCTTTTGGACGTAATTTCAGACTTATTAGAGGGTTTGGACGGTTCCTTCCCTTATTCCCATGTTTATTCTCAGAAAAGCATCGAAAGTTCTCTCAAGAAACTCTTAAGCATGCTTAGGGTGTTCCTCCATTGCAGTAGTCCAAACTTTCTCCTTCAAGAAACTTCAACTCAGGTATGTGGGAATTCAACTAGGGAAATTGTTCTTCCCTTGTGTCCCCCCAAAACCCTCCCATAGTTTCTCTATCAGTTTAGTCCTGAGTTTTCGAATACGCAGAAATTATATGCCATTATTCATTAATTCCATATAAAATGATATCCTTGCTTATTATTGATATGATCTCCATCAATTCTTACCTGAATTGTTGATGTTCTTGCCAAGTAAATTTAAGCCCTAAATTTTTGAGTAAAGATTATTTGCGTATTAAATTCCATCTAGTGAATAAAGTACGTCTTGGGCTGAATTTCGTAGTGATTCTTATTATTTATGTGTAGCAAATATTCCATTGATAAGAATGATTTTAACCTTGTCGGATGAGAATTCATTAATTATTGAAATTTTTCCATATTATGGGATTCCTATATTGTTGGAATTAGTTGGGTTCTCTATTAGCTGCTTAGTAGTTCAGTTCAGTTAGAACATAGAACCTCTTCAGAACTATTCAGAACTTGTCAGCTGATCAGTTTGACTTCAGCCTTTTCTTGAGTTGTTAATGGTGCCTCCCAGTTATCAGAATCAGATTTAGAATTCAGTTATTGGTCCATTTAGGTAGTCATGACATTTTAGCGTTATAGCTCTAACTAGCCTCAGGACCCCAGTTCAGATTACACTTTGTTCTTAGAAGGTTACGACGCTTTTAGATAAGCAGCTCTGACTAGTCTAGAACCTAGTTTCAGAATCTGGTCTGACAAAGACTCTCAGAATACTTTCAGTTATATGTCCATGACTAGTTTTGGACCCCAGTTTTGAGCTATCAACCCAGTAGTTCAGTTTAGGTTTTCTAGTGGGAGTAGGACTTAGCACCGAGCGGCTCGGGGTTCTAGCGCACCTAGGTTCCTAGAACTACGTTGCCAGCATAGGTTACAGTATTACTTGGCCTTATTAGCCCTAGACTTTTGAGATCACCCAGTTCATGCCTTTATACCCTGGCAAGGTATATTGGGTGTTACCGGTGGGATGTATACATCGGACTCTACGTCTAGCTCACGTGGTTATATGTCGGTTATAGACTCTCCCACTAGTCAGTCCAGTCTAGTCTAGAGTAAACAGCTCAGTTTAGTTTTAGTTGTACTATTTTAGCTCAGTTCAGTATAGTATCTCAGACTCATAATTTTTAGACTTAGGGCATGTCTTTGACAATCATCCAGGGTCAACTTGACCATTTTAGTTCACATCAGTAGTTCAGTTTAGCTCATTTGTTGGTCATTGCATGTCATTTCAGTTCAGACTTTGTATTTTAGTTATGCTTCCTCCCCACTTACTCAGTACATTCAAAGTACGGACACATACTTTTATGTTGTATTGTATCATGATACAGCTGAAGGTTCCCAGACTTAGCAGCATTAGCTGCCCCGATCTAGATCCTCCTCAATTGTAGTTGAAGTGTGAGTCCTCATCATTTGAGGGCCTCATTTTATTTTCTTTCATTTAGATTATAGTTTTAATTTAGACTTAGAGTTAGCTGGGGGCTTGTCCCAGCAACTCATCAGTTAGAAGGCTTTCCGACTACAGATGTTCAGATTCATGTTTTAAGTTTTGTCTTAAATTTCATAAAAATGTCATTATGTTATTACTTCAAATTCTGCTGTGCATATTTTACTCAGAATAACAGTGTATGATAGACCAGGGGTTGACTTGGGGTCACTTGTGACTTCAAGTACCCTATTATGTCCAGTGTGTAGGCTCGGTGCGTGACAATAGTACAAGGAGCCCTAAGAGGCCCCAAGTCGACCAATGGCATAAGCATACGTCTAACTATGTGCTGTGGATTTGCAGCACTTTTGATGCTTAAAACTAAAAAAATAGCATGGACTTAGCTGTGTTTATGTGGATATGAGGCACTTTTCCTTTGGTTGTAGGATAAATTGGTGTTGAAGCTAAAAAATGAAAAAAGAAAGACTGAAGCATGCAAAATAGGCTCAAAGTATAGTCCACAGAACGAGCCGTAGGAACGTCCTAAAAGTCGTACTGATGGCTGTGAAAAGTTGCAGAAGGCTAAGGTTGAAGAGATATAATGTACGAGTCTCAGTACGAGTCGTACCAAACTTGTACAAGTCGTGGTGATGAATTCGTGAAAAAAATCAAAAAAATTGCATGAGAGGCTGACTCCTGCTATAGAAAGAAAGTACAAACCGTGGGAAGAAGGTACGAGTCGTACCATGGCGGTCGTGATAAACTTCAGAATAATTTCAAACTTTCAGAGTCAAGCCACGGGAGCTCAGTACGGATCATATGATGGAGGTACGAGTCGTACCAGGATCCAACACTTAGACAAAATTCTAGCCAGTCATGCAAGGTACGAAAGGATGATACGGGCCGTAGGATGCTGCTATGGATTGTAGGTTGACTTGTGATGAAGGTGGAACCAGATATGGAAATTCACCCTGTCATCCTAGGAAAAGGATTCTTGTGTCTGTATAAATACTTTTTAGGTTTTATTTTTTTAGAGGAGCGATCAAATAAGAGATTTTGAGGAGAAAAAGAGAAAATTGAGTTGATTCGACTTGTGATCAATCTTTTCTTGGATTCTTCTTGTTCTTGCTATTTGTTCTTGAAGATTTTTGCTGAGTAATTAAAGAAAGTGTTTTCTCGTTCATTCTTGTAAGTATTGATTTATGTTTTTAATCATGAATGCAATTCACAACCATACAACTATGAGAGGCTAAAACCTCCATAGCTAGGGTTGTGGGAACCATGGCGGATTAACAAGCTAGGGTTGCACAAAGTGATTTTAAAACCAATACAAATATTTATATTATATTCTCTTCATGCTTAAACGTTTCTTAACGGTGGGCAACGTTAGGACGTTCCCGAATTCTTTACTTACTTAAGACTAAGAGATAGAGATTAGGAAAAGAGAATTACAACAGAGCCTTGATTTTGATAATCATTGTATTAACTTGAGTTGTGGTCGCAGGATAGTTAAATCTGGAACTTAGTGATAACGGATAGTTTGAAACCGCTCATGAGACTTGGTTGAGTGATTGAGTATAATCATTCAATAGGGATTGGTCGATTGTTTGAATGAACTTAAGTTATCAGTTCTATAAGTAAGTATAGGTGATAATCGCGAGCGTATACCCAAACTAGTTATGAACCCATGAGGAAGACAAACCCTAGTTATCCTTTAATATTGACTCAACACCAGATTTTTAATTTTCTTTTTATTATTGATTTTCTTCAGAATCCCCCAATTTTGAAGTAACTACCTCACAAGTTCACTTACTGGCTATAATCTAGTTCTCCCATATTCCCTGTGGGTTCGACCCCAACCTCTAGTTAGGTTCTTTATTGACAACGTCCGCTTCATACTTCAGTAAGAGGTGTGGTTTGAGCATTATTAAAAAGTGGCGCCGTTGCCGGGGAATACGGCATAAACTAGGTCATTAACTTTTATTTGACTTTTTGGTAGTTATTTCCTTAATTACTTTTATTTTTTTGTGTTTTTGATACCCACAGGCGATTCTCCGGTGAATGCCAAGCACTCAGAGTAGAGGAGATCCCCTTGATCCTCTAAATCTAGAAATAGAAAGAGCACTGCATAGAATGGAGAACCACGAGCAAAGAGAAGCCTGCATAGCTGAAGAAGTTAGGAAAGCCGAGCTTTCTCGGCAAGCTGCACTACAACATGCGGAAGATAACAGAGATGAGGTGGTAAATGTTGGTCGACAGGGGAGGGGCAACGGAGTTCATAGATTTTCCCCTCAGTTCTTTGATGATGATGATGACCCAGACATTGATGAAGTCGGGTCGACTGGAGCAATTGTGCCACCACCATTGCCCGTTGGGGCCAAATGTCACATTACGAGCACCATGATTCAATTGCTAAACATGAAAGGGGTTTTCAGTGGTCACGCAGCGGATGACGCCATCCTGCACTTAATGAACTTCATAGGAATATGCAAGGCGTACAGGTTGTCTATAGTAAGCCAGGATGCAATACGGCTCAGACTTTTCCCTTTCTCTCTATCAGGGGAAGCTACCTTATGGTTATCGGAGTTGCCCAACGACTCGATAACCAACTGGAGGGAGCTCAAACAGGCCTTTTTTGGAGAGATTCTTTCCCCCATCCAGGATGTTGCAGCTAAAGGTTGAGATCTATAATTTCTGACAGATTAATACTGAGACACTTCATGAAACTTGGTTGATATTCAAAAAGAAGTTGACAAAGTTCCCTAACTAAATAATCCCAGATGATAGTATGTTGGAGTTTTTTACAGGTCTCTAAACAATAGCACCAAAGCTGTAGCAGACATGGTGGCTGGAGGAGCCTTGATGAGTCACACTTGGGAGCAAGTTTCCACCATTCTTGACAGGGTGACTAAGACAAATAGGGCCTGGCATACGAAGGAGGCTGATGTAGTGGTAGGAACATATGTTGTTGGTTTGATTGCTGACCAATGATGAAAAGAAGAAGAGCGCAACCGGGAGATGGCTCATATGCGCACATCATTGGACTTGCTAACAAAGCATATTATGCGAGATGGAGCCAAACAGGTCAATGTAGTGGGAAATCAAGGTAGGAAGCAAGGAGATGATCACTCTGATTCTGAGGAAGAGGCAAACTTCCTAGATAACAAGGTGGCGGGTTTCCAAACCAAAGTCCAAGCATCTGGACAAGACAATTGGTGCCAAGATTTTGGAAATAAAGGTTTGAACCAGTTTAGAGACAACTACAATAGAAACGGGTTCAGAGACAAGAGCCGAGGTCATGAGCGCAAAGGAGATTTGAGATGAAATGATGGATACCGCAATGACCGGGCTGGAGTCTATGTGCCTCCCAACGCACGAGAAGGGGAGGTTGGGCAATCAAAGTTAGAGAGCATGATGTATGAGATGTTAAAGAAGGTGAGGTCCACTGATGATCAGCTGAGGGAGATCCAAGGTGACTTATCAAGTGTGGGTCAGAAAGTGGAATCTCATGCTACTTCCATCAAGCAGATTGAACACCAACTGGGGCAACTGTCAACATCAATGAACCCTAGACAAAAGGGTACACTACCTAGCAACACTCTCCAAAACCCAAAGAACGATGCACATTATATGGCGGTGATGACTAGGAGTGGTAAAACCACAGTTGACCCCCCGTTTCTAGTTGAAGTTGAGTGGAAGAAAGAGAGCATAATTGAGGAAGATGATACAAGTGCTGAGAGAGAGAATGGTGAGTTGCAAGAGGCCCCGAGAGGTGAAAAGGAACCTGACATGGATCAAGGGTCAATGCAAGTGCATAAAGCTATCCCACGACTATCGCCACCATTCCCCCAAAGGATGAAGAAGAAGGCAGAAAATGTTATGTTTCAGAAATTCCTTTCAATGCTTAAGAAACTATCTGTGAACATACCATTGGTCGAAGCATTAGAGCAGATGCTAGGATATGAAAAGTTTTTGAAGGACCTAGTGACTAAGAAGACATTTGTGAGCTATGAGCCTGTTGACAATGTGCATCACTTTAGTGCCATAGCTACAAGGGTCCTAGCAAAAAAAATAAGACCCAGGTGCCTTCACTATACCATGTATGATTGGTAATGTCAAGTTCGCAAGGGCACTCTGTGATCTGGGAGCTAGAACTAATTTGACGCCCTTGGCCGTGTTCAAGAAATTAGGATCGGGAGCCCTCACACCGACCAACATGCAGCTAATGATGGTCGGCAGAACAGTTAAGAAGCCGGTGGGCATCCTAATCGATGTTCTTGTCAAGGTAGATAAATTTATAATCCCAGCAGACTTCGTGATTTTGGATTGCGAAGTTGATCATGAGGTCCCCATCATTTTGAGGCGACCATTCCTTGCAACTGGGAGGGCTCTAGTAGATGTGGAAGCTGGCCTGCTGAAATTTAGATTAAATCAAGAAGAGGTCACAGTCAACATCTGCAGGACAATGATGCAACCTAAGGAATTTAGTGTGATCTCGGCACTAGAGGATGAGTATTAATCACCTGATGAATTCTGAGTAGTCAACAGATTTGCATCGTGCTGTGACATTAAGTCAGGCGCTTCTTGGGAGGCAACGCAAGTGGTAGTTTGGTGAACTCTGAGTATCCAGGCTACCTACGTCATGCCGCGACGTTAAATCAGGCGCTGCATGGGAAACCCATGGAAGGTGAAGTCTGAGTATCCCCAGGTATGTTCTCTTCCCTATGCTCTTATAGTTGATGCTTTGGGGACAAAGCTTACTTTTCAAAAAGGGGAGGGGGTATACTTGTAATTTTTGGGATTTTTGATTCGTCTGAGGGTTTTTCTTGTCGTGTTTCTTTTTCCTCAGGAATGCTATCTAGTAGAACCATCATGTGTAGGATTTTAATTTTTATTTTGTGATTTTTGTTTAATTAGAAAGTAGCTTATGAGTACTCAGCCAATAAAAATACACTAGTTTTAGTTTTTAAAAAAAATTGACTCTGTTTAAAAATTTGCTAATGCATTAGCTATGTATTTGTGACAACATGCATGATTGTTGTGGATCTTTTGATGTCATTTAGTTTATCAACATGAGTAGTCTTGTTAATTCATGTATAAATCAGACAGGTGAAGTGAAAATAGTTCATGTACCATGTGTGAGTGAGGTATAGTATTCAGTTCGATATTGTGTTGAACATCTAAAACTTTCCTGGTGGTTAGGATGTGATCATAGTACATTTTTGTTTAGCTCTCTTTTAGCCTATATTACCCTACCAAAGTTGCATAAATCCCTTGATCCCAAGTTTGAGCCTTAAATGACCATGTTTCTTTGATTTACCGATTAACCGTTCCATTATTTTTACAATGAACCTGGTTTGGCCCTGGACCTTCCTTGGATATTGTGAACCTCAGCATAAGCAAAATGCTTAAGCTGAGGGTGGCTAGAGTAGGGGTGCGTAAATGGTGGGAGTGGAAGAAAGGAAAAGAAAAGAGAAGAGATGGTGAAAAATGAGGTGTGGTGAAAATAAAAAAAAAGATGAAAAATGCTGAAAATCTTGAAAAAGAAAAAGGAAAATGAAAATGCTAAAAAAAGTTGAAAACTCGCCACACCCATGCATATGTGTATAAAAATGGTGAAAATGGAAGAAAAGGGAATGAAAGAGTAAAAAGGTAAATTAGGTTAATGATGTAGCCAATGTATGTAGTGCCAAGGAAGGGATAGTCACTTATAAAATACCTATCTTTATCATGTCCATATCTAAGCCTATATTACAAGCTATATCAAGTCCTATAGTGATCCTAAATTGACCATCTGATAAACCAAAGCAGAGAAAATAAGGGCAAGCCTATGGTATCTGACACATAATACTTGTAACTTCTTTGTGAGAGTGAGATCCTTACTTGTCTAGTCCCATGTTATGTTTGACATCTCATATCTGAGTGGGGACTTCATTTGTCTAAGGGTACATGAATTATGTTTGCTTTTACCCTTGGTTTGTGAGGAAAAACATTGGTGATGACTTGATTGCCTGTTGATAGCTAAATGACATGTTTTAATCCCTGTTTATGATGTTTTCAGGTTGCTTGTAATGCATTAGCTTATGTTGTTCCATGAGAACGAATCAATAGAGTGTGTATAGAAAGTGCAAGTTTTGTTTGGATAATGGTTGTAGTATCTTAAGTCTATTTTCTAGTTGAGCATCGTGTTTAGTTTTTCTTTTCTTTGCCCGAGGACATGTAAAAGTCTTAAGTTGAGGGTGTTTATGTGCTGTGGATTTGCAGCACTTTTGACACTCAAAACTAAGAAAATAACATGGACTTAGGTGTGTTGATGTGGATATGAGGCACTTTTCCTTTGGTTGCAGGATAAATTGGTGATAGAGCTAAAAAATACCAAAAGAAAGCCTGAAGTATGCAAAATAGGCTCAAAGTGTAGTCCACAGTACAAGCCATAGGAAGGTCCTACGAGTCGTACTGATGGCCGTGAAAAGTTGCAGAAGGCTAAGGTTGAAGAGATGCAACGTACGAGTATCAGTACGAGTCGTACCAAGCTTGTACGAGTCGTGGTGATGAAGTTGTGAAAAGAATCATAAAATTTTCATAAAAGGCTAACCCCTGCTACATAAAGAAAGTACGAACAGGGGGAAGAATGTATGAGCCATACCATGGTGGTCGTGATAAAATTTAGAAGAACTTCAAACTTTCAGAGTCAAGCCACGGGAGCTCAGTATGGATAATATGATGGAGGAACGAGTCGTACGAGGATCCGACACTTAGCCAAAATTCCATCCAGTCATGCAAGGTACGAAAGGATGGTATGGGCCATAGGATGCTGCTACGGGTTGTAGGTTGACTCGTGATGAAGGCGGAACAAGATATGGATATTCACCCTGTTAGCCTAGGAAAAGGATTCTTGTGTCTGTATAAATACTTTTTAGGTTTTATTTTTTTAGAGGAGCGATTAGAGAAGAGATTTTGTAGTGCCCCGGAAAACTCAAAATCAAATTCCGGGACTTAAATCAGGAAATCTGGAAAAGCTACAGAAAAGCATCAGGATGACCCACTTAACGAGTCGTTAAGTGACCTCATGACTCATCAGGTGAGCCGTGAGAAGGAGGCTTAATAATTTAAAGGGGGAGGCAGTGTACCCAACGAGGGACTTCACAAGTCGTGGTCACTGATCACGACCCTAATGACACTCATGGTCAGGCTTGAGATGGGAATATAGCTAGTTGAATAGTGTACTTGATGAGTGGGTGCAACGAGTCGTTATCTGTGCCAATGACTCGTTAGGTGACTCATCACTGGACTTAGCATTAAATCTCCAGAATGAGACAGAGTGGTCCACGACTGGTGACCACGAGTTGTGGTCATTGACCACGACTCGTTAGGTCCCTTGTTGTGACCTACTAAGGATCCCAGGTAGTGTACCTGACAGGAATGACCACGAGTCGTGGTCAGTCACCACGACCCGTTAGGTCACCCATTAGGGACACCTGACAGTTTTTCCCAACAAATTTTTAAGGGCTATTTAGTAATTTCCTACTCTCCCAAGCTTTAAACTACGCCGTTTTAGTGTTAACTTTAGACGTTTAGTGGGGCGAAAACGATTCATTCCTCATTTCCCACTCTCAGATCTCAGAATAAGATCGAACATTCTCCTCTCAAGAACCCTCCAAGCGAGACTAGGGCCTCTCATCTCTTGCAGCAGTTCAAGCTTCTCCTCTGAAAGGATTTTAGTTAGGTATGTCGGAATTCAAAAAAGGATTTGTCCTTCCCTTGTGTCCCCCAAAATCATCCATATAACTCCCTTATCCATTTTCGCCCTTAGCTTTCGAATATGAATGAATTTCATGTTATTATTTTTTGGTTCATTTAGCCTGAAATAATATCCATGATGGTTGTTCATATTGTCTTTATCAATTCCTAATTAAATTGTCAATGTTAGTACAAAAGTGAATTTAAGCCCTAACTTTCGAGTAAAGATTATTGAGTATTAAATTCCTTCTATTTTGAGAAGTATGTTTTGGGCTGAATATCCTAGAAAATATTCCCTTGATGGGAATGATTTACCCTTGTTGGATGAAACCCCCTTAAATTCTTGAAATTTCATCATATTATGAAATTCCCGTGTTGTTGGAATGAGTTGAGTTCTCTATTAGCTTCTAGTAGTTCAGTCTTGTAAGAACGTAGAATCTCTTTAGAATCATTTAGAAAATTATCAACTGACCAGTTTGACTTTAGTGTTTTTCTGAGGTGTCAGTGGTGCCTCTCAGTTATCAGAATCAGACTCATATTATAGTTATTTGGTCTATTAGGCAGTCATGATATTCTAGTTATATAGCTATAACTAGCCCCAAGACCCCAACTCAGTTATAGTTTGTTCTTAGATGGTTACGACGCTTCCAGATAAGCTGCTCTGACTAGTCTAGAACACAGTTTCAGTATCTGGTCCAATAAGACTCTTAGAGTACTTTAAGTTATATTTCCCTGACTAGTCTTGGACCCCAGTTTCAAGCTATCAACATAGCAATTCTGTATAGGTATCCAATGGGAGTAGGACTTAGCACCAAACGGGTTGGGGTTCTAGCACACCAAGGTTCCCAGAACTACGTTACCAGCGTAGGTTACAGTATTACTTGGCCTGATTGGCCCCAGACTTTTGTGATCACCCAGTTCATGCCTTTATACCCTGGCAAGGTATATTGGGGCCTACCGGTGGGGTGTATACATCGGACTCCACGTCTAGCTCACGTGGTTATATGTTAGTTATAGACTCTCCCACTAGTCAGTGAGTCCACTCTCAGATTTCTCAGTCCAGATCAGTTTACTATAGTATCTCAGACTCAGTCTTTCAGATTTAGGGCATGTTTATGACCATCTGCCAGGGTCATTATTGACCATATCAGTATATTCTAGTTGTATCAGTTTTCAATATTTTCAATTGGTCATTTCATGTCACTTCAGTTCAGTTTCTAGTTCTTTCATGTTATTTACATCTCTCACATACTCAGTACATTCAAACTACTGACACATACTTTTATATTGTATCGTTTCATGATACAGCTGTAGGTTCCCAGATTCAAAAGCGTTAATCTCCACGATCCAGCTGCTCCTCAACCGCTAATTTAGTGTGAGTCCTCATCATTCAAGGGCCTTATTTTCATTCTCTTATAGTCAGTTGCAGTTTTATTTTAGACAAAGAGTTAGCTGGGGGATTGTCCTAGTAACTCATCAGTTAGAAGCCTTTTAGACCTACAGATGTCCAGTTTCCATGTTTTAAGTTTCATTTTAATTTTTCATATAAATGCCTTAATGTTATTACTTTAAATTTATGTTTTGCTTGTTTTACTCAGAATCCTAGTGAATGATAGACCAGGGGTTGACTTGGGGTCACTTGTCACTTCAAATACCGTGTTACATCCAGAGTGTAGGTTCGGGGTGTGACAAACTTGGTATCAGAGCCATAGGTTTAGAGTATCCTCGGAATGTTTGAAAGCCGCATCAAATAGAGTCCTTTTCATGGGTGTGAAGCGCGCCACACTTATGACGAGGAGGTTACGAGATGTTATTAGGAAAACTCTCTTTTGTTCATACTCTTTATCGTGTGTTCAAGTTCAATCCTAGAAATTCCCTTCTAATTCGTGCTCTGTTTCATTTCAGTGAACCATGCCTCCCAGACGTGGTAATGAAAAAAGGGCCGGTAATGTCAACAGACTTCCCCACCAGCCTCGACAGCTCCTCAAGATGATTCGGTGTGTACCGCCGAATTCAGGGTGGTCATTCAACTGCTGGCCTAAACTGTCACCAACCAGGTGAACTAGCAAGTGGTGCCGATGAACACCAATGGGTTTGCAGCAGCTGTGAGGGTGTAGGACTTCACTCGGATGAACCCTTCAGATTTTCATGGAACAAAGGTGGGAGAGGACCCACAAGGGTTTGTAGACGAGATTAGGAAAATCACCCAAATTATGGGTGTCAGTCCCTCTAAGAGTACCGACTTGACTGCCTACCAGCTGAAAGGGGTAGCTCAAGTCTAGCATGACCAGTGGAAAAAAGGTGGCCAGCGGGAGCAGGACCAGTGGAGTGGGAAGAATTTCACACCGCTTTCTTGGACAGATTTTTCACTTAGGAGCTGAGGGAGGCAAAGATGGCGGAGTTTATGAATTTTGAGACAGGGCAATAGAACTGTGGAGGAGTATGCTCTAGAGTTTACTAGGTTATCTAAGTATGCTCCAGAGATGGTAGCCGAGCCAAGGGCTCGCATGCTGAAGTTTTTAAATGAAGTGTCAAATTTGGTCCTTAAGTTGTGCAGGACTGCGATGCTGATTAAAGACATGGACCTTTCTAGCTTGATTGTCTATGCCCAGCAAATTGAGGCTAAAAAAGCTGAAGGATATGGGGCATAGGAACAAAAGGGCAAGGACTGGCCATTCAGATTTCGGCCATCAAAGGTCTAGCGGTGGTAGCCGCCCACAGTAGCAGCAGCAACAACAGTAGCAGATAACCCCAACACCTAGTTTAGCCAGTGCCCAAATCTTTCGATCCCGCCAGGATCGGAGGGGTGGATCATCTGGCATTCAGTCTCAGACTCACAATACCGGGAATAGGTATCCAGCTTGCCCCAAGTGTGGTAGGAACCACCCGGGAGAATGCCTTCAGGGACGAGAGGGCTGTTTTGGGTGTGGAAAGCTTGGACAATGGCTTAAGGAGTGCCCGTCTACAGGGCGAGGAGATCACAATCCACCACATCATCAGCTCCAGTAGGTCGACCAGGCCAGCATGCTAACACATCAGGTACAGGTGGCGATCAACACCAAAATCGTTTCTATGCTCTATCTTCCCGTCAGGATCAGGAAAGCTCACCTGACATAATTACTGGTATGTTACGTCTCTTATATCAAGACGTGTATGCCCTCTTAGATCCAGGAACCACTCTTTCATTCGTGACTCCCTATATAGAAGTCCGGTTCAACATAAGTCCAAAGGTCCTCTCAGAACCATTTTCAGTCTCCATCCCAGTTGGCGAGTCAGTTAAAGCCAGCCCAATGTATAGAAACTGCCCAGTCTCAGTTTTGAGTAAAGTTATTCTAGCTAATCTTATAGAGTTATACATGGTCGACTTTGACCTTATCCTCGGCATGGATTGGTTACACTCCTGCTATGCCTCAGTCAATTGCAGAACTAGAATTGTTACGTTTCAGTTTCCTAATGACCCCGCGTTAGAATGGACGGGCAGCAGCTCAACGCGTAAGGGTAGGTTTATTTCCTACATTAAGGCCGAGGAACTCATATCCAAAGGATGTTTATATCATCTGGTTCTGGTCAAGGATTCCACCTATAAGACCCCAACCATCTAGCCAGTTCCAGTAGTCAGTGAGTTTCCAGATGTTTTTCCTGAGGATCTTCCCGGAGTTCCCCCGTGAATGGGAAATAGACTTTGGAATAGATCTCCTCCCAGACACTCAGCCCATCTCCATCCCTCCTTAAAGAATGGCTCCAGCTGAGCATAAGGAGCTGAAGGAGCAGTTAAAGGATCTTCCTGATAAGGGTTTTATCAGACACATCATCTCTCCCAGGGGGCTCCAGTGCTATTCGTGTGTAAGAAAGACGGTACCCTCAGAATGTGCATAGATTACCGTCAGCTGGACAAGGTCACAGTTAAGAATAAGTACCCTTTACCCAGAATTGACAATCTATTTGACCAATTTCTGGGAGCCAGTTTTTTCTCCAAGATCGATCTAAGATCAGGATACCATTAGTTAAGGGTCAGAGAGTGTGACATACCGAAAATAACATTCAGAACTCGATATGGTCACTACGAGTTTGTGGTTATGTCCTTTGGACTCACCAATGCCCCTGTACCCTTTATGGACCTAATGAATAGAGTCTTCAAGTAGTATCTGGATATGTTCGTCATTGTATTTATAGATGCCAATCTGGTATATTCCAAAATGAGGAAGAGCATGCAGATCACCTAAGGATAGTGCTTCATACACTCAGAGACCGCCGGCTGTTTTCCAAATTCAGTAAGTGCGAATTTCGGTTGAAGTCTATGACTTTCTTGGGTCACGTGGTCTCAGGTGAAGGAATACAGGTAGATCCTTATAAAATAGCAGCACTAAAAGATTGGCCCAGACCTACCTCTCCTACTAAAATCAGGAGTTTCCTGGGCTTAGCGGGTTATTACCGACGGTTTGTGGAAGGATTCTCCTCCATAAAATCTCCTCTGACTAAGTTAACAAAGAAGAAGGTAAAATTTCAATGGTCGGACGAGTGTGAAAAGAGTTTCCAGGAGTTGAAGACTCGACTCACTACTGCTCCAGTTTTAACCTTTCCATAAGGAACAGATGGATTGGTTATTTGTTGTGACGCTTCCAGGGTTGGACTCGATTGCATTTTGATGCAGCGGGGTAAAGTGATAGCTTACGCCTCCAGACAGCTCAAGGTTCATGAGAAGAACTATCCAACTCATGCCTTGGAGTTAGAAGTGGTGGTGTTTGTGCTAAAAATATGGAGGCATTACTTATATGGAGCTCACCTAGATGTATTTACGGACCATAAGAGTCTTCGGTACGTGTTGAGTCAGAAGGATCTAAACCTGTGCTAGAGGAGGTGGTTGGAGTTGCTAAAAGACTATGACATGAGTGTACTGTATCACCCGGGCAAAGCCAATGTGGTGGCTGACGCCCTAAGCAGACGGTCTATGGGGAGTGTGACTCATATTGAGGAATACAAAAAGGAGTTAGTAAGGGATGTTCACAAACTAGCCTGGTTAGGGGTGCAGTTGGTGGATTCATCTAAAGGTGGCGTGGTAATTCAGAGCGGGTCGGATTCATCCTTAGTAGTTGATGTTAAGTCCAGACAAGATAAAGATCCAGTCTTAGTTAAACTTAAAGAAGCCGTTCTCAGAAAGGAGGTTGAGGTTTTCTCCAAAAAGGGATATGGTGTACTCCGTAACCAGGGAATATTGTGTGTACCAGATGTTGGTGAGTTGAGACATAATATACTGGCTGAGGCACACATCTCGAGATACACCATTCACCCTGGTGCTACCAAAATGTACTGCGATTTGCGGGATATTTACTGGTGGAACGACATGAAAAGATACATTGCTGAATTCGTAGACCTGAACTGCCGCCAAGTCAAGGTAGAGCATCAAAGGCAGGAGGCATGACCCAAGATATCAGTATACCCACGTGGAAGTGGGAAGAAGTGAAAATGGATTTCATTACGGGTCTACCTCGGACTCGCCAACAGCATGACTCAATCTGGGGTAGTAGATCGGATGACTAAATCAGCTCATTTCCTCCCTGTTAAAACCACAGACTCAGCTAACGACTATGCCAAAGTTTACATCCGAGGGTGAGTCCAACTCCATGGGGTGCCTTTGGCTATTGTTTCAGACAGGGGAATGCAGTTCACCTCAAACTTCTAGAAGTCCTTTCTGAAGGGACTAGGCACCTGGGTCAAACTCAGCACCGCTTTTCACCCAAAGACCGATGTGCAAGCGGAGCGGACCATTCAAACCCTAGAAGATATGCTAAGAGCATGCGCAATCGATTTTAAGGGTGATTGGGATGAACACTTGCCTCTTATCGAGTTTGCGTACAACAACAGCTACCATTCTAGTATCCAGATGGCTCCATTTGAAGCATTGTATGATAGAAGGTGTAGATCTCCTATAGGGTGGTTCAAGATTGGAGAAGCTACCTTGATAGGGCCATACTCGGTTCACGAGGCAATGGAGAAAGTTCAGCTCATTCGA
Source organism: Datura stramonium (assembly GCA_018107945.1). Classification (NCBI taxonomy): domain Eukaryota; kingdom Viridiplantae; phylum Streptophyta; class Magnoliopsida; order Solanales; family Solanaceae; genus Datura; species Datura stramonium. Next base: position 21,904 of record JACEIK010001761.1, on the reverse strand, counting down.
GAAAGGTTGAAAACAGCTCAGAGCCGTCGAAAATCTTATGCCGATGTGCGAAGAAGAGAGTTGGAGTTTGCAGTTGATGAATTGGTTTACCTGAAAATTTCACCCATGAAAGGGGTGATGAGGTTTGGCAAGAAAGGAAAGCTCAATCCGAGATATGTGGGACCTTAGAGAATTTTGAGGCGTATCGAAAATGTAGCCTATGAGCTAGAGTTACCTTCATAACTAGCGGCTATGCACCCAGTTTTCCATGTGTCACTTTTGAAGAAGTGCATCGGAGATCCAACCTCAGTTTTGCCCTTGGACAGTGTAGGATAAAATATAGACTCTCATATGAGGAAGTACCAGTCAAGATTCTTGACCGTTAGGTGCGTAAGCTGAGGAACAAGGAAATAGCTTCCGTCAAAGTCTTATGGAGAAATCAGCAGGTTGAGGGAGCTACGTGGGAGGCCAAAGCAGATATGATGGCCAAATACCCGCACTTGTACCCTACCAGCTCTAGCACAACTTGGGATATTACTTTGACCTTAGAACTCAATTTAGTTTTCATGACTCAGTTCAGATGTTCAAGTCTCTTTTATGTTTTTCAATGTATGTATGAAAGGTAAATTCAGTTTAGTTATGTATTTTGAAATGGAGGTAGTCATTCCGGAAGTATTGGAGTTAAATGAGTAGTACTTGGAATTTTTGATTGCTATTTTACTGCTTCCAGTGTGTTTTCTAACACTCGAGGACAAATGTTTACCAGGGGTAGATATTGTAATGCCCCGGAAAACTCAAAATCTAATTCTGGGACTTAAATTAGGAAATCTAGAAAAGTTGCAGAAAAGCTTTAGGACGACCCACCTAACGAGTCGTTAAGTGACCTCATGACTCGTCAGGTGAGCTGTGAGAAGGAGGCTTAATAATTTAAAGGGGGGAGGTAGTGTACCCAACGAGGGACTTCACGAGTCGTGGTCACTGCTCACGACCTGTTAAGCCACTCATGGTCAGGCTTGAGATTGGAACATAGGTAGTTGACCAGTGGGTGCAATGAGTCGTCATTTGTGCCAATGACTAGTTAGGTGACTCGTTACTGGACTTAGCATTAAATCTCCTGAATGAGATAGTGTGGTCCACGACTGTGACCACGGGTCTTTGTCATTGACCATGACTCATTAGGTCCATCGTGCTGACCTATTGAGGGTCCCAAGCAGTGTACCTGACGGGAGTGACCACGAGTCGTGGTCAGTCACCATGACCCGTTAGGGGCACCTGGCAGTTTTTTCCAATGAATTTTTAAGGGCTATTTAGTAATTGCCTACTCTCCCAAGCTTTAAACTATGTCGTTTAGTGTTAATTTTAGATATTTTAGTGGGGGAAATTGGTTCATTCCTCATTCCCCACTCTCAGTTCTTAGAATAAGATCGAACATTCTCCTCTCAAGAACCCTCCAAGCGAGACTAGGGCCTCTAATCTCTTGTAGCAATTCAAGCTTCTCTTCCAAAAGGATTTTAGTCAGTTATATGGGAATTCAACAGGGGAATTTTCCTTCCCTTATGTCCCATAAAATCCTCCCGTAACTCCCTTATCAGTTTTTGCCTTGAGCTTTTGATGCGCTCCAGCGCACACGCAAATGCACGCGGTCGTACAAGTAATATAGTGGCCCTTTTTAAGAGCCGGAATGTCGAACCCACAGGGACTGGTTCAGTGAATTATCAAGTTCACATGTTAGTTAAGAGGTTGATTTTAGAAGTTTTCACTAAATTATAATTAAATCTTAGTGGTGACACGAAATAATCTGGAAGCAATACAAAACAAAACTAGAGCTAAGGCCGGATAATCATGCAATACTACAATTCGTAATGGGGTAAGTATGAAATTATCAATTGTTGTCTCAAATAATTGGAATTGCATGTTCATGATATTTCGAACCTCTAAACACGACAAACTAGCCTCACTACTACATCCTTGAGCGAGGATGTCATTTCTAGTTCGTCGGCAATTCACTACGTGGATGTGGTTTGCGGGGTTCATGCTCTTGATTAGGGACTTTTGTACCTCTAATCATTTAACCGAACTTAGCTTCACAACTACTTC